>JAJAGP010001182.1:0-223916 GCA_025084515.1 Ancistrus triradiatus | reverse complement strand
AACCCCACGGGAGGCAGAAGACAGCAACTCAACGTCTCTGATCACCATAAGACTCTTTGACTATGAACCCCCAGCTCTGCCCTTATTCTAAGGCAAGGATGCACGAGTGAAGATCACGAGGACCGAAGCCTAGTTCAGCCAGACCTTAAGCATCGCCATTGGCCATTAAACCCATATCGGTCACCCATTACTGCTGTGTGACTGTAAGGTGATGTCCGGTCAACGTCCATTTCTTTTAATAATATTTTTCCATGGACAAACATGACTACTTACATTTATACAAGAAAACAGTTTTGTTATTTTAACAGTTAGCCTTTTAAATGAAAATGATTATAATACAGTAATACATTGTAATACAGACCAAAGATAACTTTAATTTAACATACATCCCTACCTTTTCTAATTCGGAGTCGTACATGGACCTCACTAATGCCGTCATTTAATATGGAAATGCATTTTATTTATATTGTTATTTCACCTCATCCCTACTTGTCCTGGTCAAGGTTGCTGGGGAGATTGGCGCCTGTTCCAGTGAACACGGTGCAGGCGTAATTGTGCCCTGAATGGGATGCCAGTTGATCACAAGACAGCTGGGGATGTTACAGCGCCATGGGGTGATACCCCTGACCGGCCTCCTGGCCAATCTGATTGGAAGGCACCACCGGGACTTCAACCTGGATCACATCACTGTCTGGCTTAGCATATTTGACCGCTGCACCACCTGAGTGCCTTATTAGGATTCATAATTATTGATATGTTTATTATAAATTAGTGTGAAAACCACTTCAATGCATACAATGTTAAGTGGAATGCACAGTACTAGATCAGACGTATTATATTAGAGTTTAAGCAGATACAAAATCAAATAATAAAGAACAAAGGAGAGAGATATCTTTGGACAGCCTTTGTCCTTTGCACCATCTGTCCACTCTAGAAGCTCACATGGCCATTCCACAGAGCCGTAGCTCCTAGAAATTCATTACCAGAGTTTGGCGTCATCTGAACCCCAAAGGGCCTTGTCCTGTGACAGAAATTGCTTTGAGCATGATATTGGAGAAGTAATCAGTTTTCGCTCTAAACAACTCATGATTGGACTCTCGCCAGTCTACTCACTGATTACCTCGGTTCTTGAAATAGATGTTAGATGGGACGAACACAAAATGACAAAAATTGTCTGAAGATTTTTCATTTTTCTCGTCTTCTTCATAATAGGATATTTTCTGAATGACATCAACTGACCTTAAGTTCTGTGAAGTAAATTGTAGGATTTTTCACTTCTGACCTGTGCTCCTGAAAATGTATTATTGCTTTTGGTTGAACGCTTGAAGAACTGTGTTCCAGCTCCAACGGGCTCTAAGTCTTTCGATATGTGGAACAATGAAAGTCGGAGGTTTAGGAATCATTTTAAAATCATTTACACACAGTTGTGAACAGTATTCGGTTCTTATACAGTACCAGTCAAGAGTGCTGTTTTATTTACCTTAGAGTTGCAAAAAGGCCTTGAGGCAATAGAGTAATACAAATCGACGATGTGATGCTGAGATGTGTTTGCTGCAAGAGATCTGAAGCATTTATTTCTGCTGTAAACCTGTAGTGCTGTTATAGGGCGATCTTCAGAAGAGCAAGTTTTGATGGTTTTGGCCACATCTTTGAAACTTTCAGAACTTTTTTCTTTTTTTAGGATGTTTCTGTTTGTTTAGTTTAGCTTTCTTTTGCTATTTTTTTAGTACAGAAAGATGTCTTTCAAATTGGTTCCATGGTAGGCACCATCCATAGGTTCAGCATCCATTCTGAGGTCTCAAGAATCATATAGGTAATAGGAAATACAAATCTAGTCTAGAAAACTAGTACAAGTAAACCCTGGAACACCTGCTGACAGAAAAAAGATTCACAGTCTTGGAAGGCAGAAAACAACACGGTAACGTTCCTTTCGTTTTTGTTATCCTTAAGTGTTTCAAGCTTTCTAAAAAATACAGAGATGCGATTTTTTAATTACTGTATTGTACAGTGCTGTACTAAATGTTTTCATATTGTGTTTTGATTAATATCATTGTTTAAAATAAATGACTGTGCAATTTGACTAAACTACTGTGCAGTGGCTGGCTGATTAATGCCATTTTAAGGTAATGGGCATCGGCTGATGCCTGCACTCACAAGGCTGATATTAAAAAATAGTGAATAAAATGCTGAGAAACGTTCTGCGTTACAGCTTGCGACTCATAAACTGAGACAACAGAGATGCTGAGAGAACGTTCAGTGAGAGTGGGGCTATTTACGAGAAGATGACAACTTTACTGCCAAAAGTATTCACTCACCCATCCAAATCATTTAATTCAGGTGTTCCAATCACTTCCATGGGCACAAAGAATGGCCTGCATTCCTCCAGACCTCCAAACTTCACGTGGCCTTCAGATTAGCTCAAGAACAGTGCGTAGCAGCTGCATCCAAGGCTTACATCACCAAGTGCAATGCAAAGCGTAAGATGCAGTGGTGTAAAGCACACCACCACTGGATTCTAGATCAGTGGAGACGTGTTCTATGGAGTGACGAATCACGCTTCTCCATCTGGCAATCTGATGGGTGACACTGGGTTGTGCCAAGTATTAAGTTTGGTGGAGGGGGGATTATGGTGTGGGTTTGTTCTTCAGGAGTTGGGCTCGGCCCTGCTTCAGCATACCAAGAGATGTTGGACAATTTCATGCTCCCAACTTTGTGGGAACAGTTTGGGGACGGCACCTTCCTGTTCCAACATGACTGTGCACCAGTGCACAATGATAGGTCCATAACAACATGGATTAGAGAGTTTCTTGTGGAAGAACTTGACTGGCCTGCACAGAGTCCTGACTTCAACTCGACTGAACACCTTTGGGATGATTTAGAGCGGAGACTGAGAGCCAGTCCTTCTCATCCAAAATCAGTGTCTGACCTCACAAATGTGTTCTGGAAGAATGATCAAAAAGTCAAATAAACACACCCCTATACCTCGTGGAAAGCCTTCCCTGAAGAGTTGAAGCTGTTATAGCAGCAAAAGGTGGGCCAACATCATATTAAACCCTATGGATTAAGAATGGGATGTCAATCAAGTTCATAAGCGTGTGAAGGCAGACGAACGAATACTTTTGGCCATCAGCCATCAGTCACAGGCCATTAAAAAACCCATATCGCTCAACGACTACTATTAATGTCATTGTTTTGAATAACTTTTTCTATGGACAAACTTGACTAGTTATATTTATGCTATAAAACAGTTCTGATATATTACCATTTATCCTTTAAATGAAAATGGTTATATAAAAGAGGAACATATATGATTTTTCACCGAGTGTCTGAACTTTTGACTGGTACGGTACATCAAGTCAGCTGCCGCTTCACAAATGCGCATTTTTTTCATGGAGCTTCCTGAGCTCCAAATCGCATGAAAAAACACACACCAGAGCAGCAAAATGCAGTTTAAACTTTAGTTAAAACCGTTAGGCTTATCCTTACGTGACAGTCTTACTCTGAGAAATTCATTCTAGCCCACATGTTATTGCTAGGGGACGCCGACGAGCGCTCTTGAGTGACACAGCCTGCATGTCTCAGCGTGAGCTCATTTCTCCAGTTGTCATTTCACCAAACGACAAGGCAATGGCAAGAGCCGCCTCGTATTCCAGAGATTAAATCTAGAACTCGCTATTGGTGTTTGACAAATTGAAGCTGCATGCATGAGACGACGCAGCTGATATATGTGCCAGAACCATCTGCCGTTACATGGTGGGCAGTTTCAGTAGACGGGTCATCTGGACGGTTATAGACAAGCTTTAAGCTGAAAAATAGCTCTGTGGAATGAGGGTGGCACTGGATAGAATGAGATATGCTGATAACAGTTAATTCAGAAGGAACCCAGATACAAAACGCTGCAAGCAGTACCCTGACAATACCAAATTGGAGCTCCATTTCCCATTCAGGATACCTTGAAAGAGATAACGCACACTGCGACAGTTCAGGAGTAATGAAGGGGTGTGTTTTCTTAGTGGATGTGTTTGCCACATCAGCAGGACAAGGTGGGACTTTAATCCACCTTTAAATATTCAAGCTGTGTTAAATGTCGTCCCAGATGGCCACAATATACCTTTAGCTCTGCTGGATAAGTATTGATCATGCCATTTTACAGAGCACTAAGCTTTCAAAATGTGAGTGGCAATGCAAATTCATACCCATGAGTATATGGAGGAGTTATTACAAAGATTAAGCTATGACTTGAGTTATTTTTGTGATTTTTCAGTGTATATTCTGCTTATTCTTTACGTTTTAGTGGTCACTGCACTTTGTAGTTTTACAGTTACAGACTGTAGACCATCTGTTTCCTCAACATTTTTTGTTAGTCACCTTTACTCTGTTCTCTAATGGTCAGGACCCACACAGGACCACCACTGATCAGTTGGGTTTGGATCATTCTCAGCACTGCATTGACACTGGTGTGGTGATGTTAGTGTGTGTTGCACTGCTATGAGTGGATCAGCCAACTGAAAATAGTCCACCAGCCAAAATATCCAGCCACCAGCATCCTGTATGCAGTGTCCTGTGAGCACTGATGAGCCAGATGAGCTACAAGGTGGATATCTCTAATAAAGAGGACAGTGAGTCAACAGTGTGTAAAACTCCAGCATCACTGCTGTGTCTGATCCAGTCAACCAGCTCTACACACACTATCACACCAACGATCAGTGTCACTGTGGGGCTGAGAACCCAAATAATACCTGATCTGTGGGGGTCCTGACCATTAGAGAACAGAGTAAAGGGGACTAACAAAGAATGTAGACCAACAGATGGACTACAGTCTGTAATTATAGAACTACAAAGTGCAGTGAGCACTAAAACATAGAATGCCTAAGACTTTTGGACAGTATGTTTCATTACAGTGAGATTTATACATCACTGCAGGCTTTACTGTTTTGACTCACTGATTATCTGTTTGTGGTGCATGCTCTAAGGCCAGTCATTCTGGCAGTGGGCCATACAGTACCTCAGAGGTTTCCAGCTGCCATTATCCTAGAATTATTTGAAGGTTATAAACTGAATGAGCTTTGCATTGTAGGCCGTATTGTGGTTTGAAACGCTGGGTTCATAAAATCCGTGTCATATCCACATGGTTGTGTGCACTGTGTGATTCAGACATTTGCCTGAAACGGTCAGTAATTTACTCCTTACCACTCGCACACCTTTAGCCAAGGCCATTAAAGGGCACTTCTTCCTCGATCACTGTTACTCTTAATGAGGCTAGCACAAAGAAAGAACGAAAGAAAAAGACTTTGCTACTTAACACCCGTTGTACTGCTGTGCTGGACAAGTGCGGAACCCAATCTGTTAACAATTTTAATTTCAAGGAAGTGGAGAGGAAAGCAAGAACAGCTTTCAACAGAAGCCTATACAGTGGTTCTCGTTATTAATTCGTTCCAGAAGGATTGTCGAGAACTGAAAATGAGTACCGAGCAGGTTTTTCCCATAAGGAATAATGTACATTTAATTAATCCGTTTTAGACTCCCAGAAAATTCACACTGTATAAGGAATTGTATGCATTAATGGAGTTGTAGTGTACAGGAGTTCTGACAAATCCATCATAAGTTAAATGCATCATGAACAGAAGAGTTTAATTGAGTCTATACTGTATCATAGCAGAGCCTATTACGCATTAACATTAACCTACAGTTGGCCAAAATCATTAACACAAAGCTTATTTTATAATAAAGTGTTGAAACATCTCAAGTAATTTGGTGAGTAATGGATTGAAAGTGAAAAGTACAAGCAAAACACTTACTCTATTGGTGAACTCCGGGCGCTAGTTGATAATGCTAGCTTCTCAGCCTGAAAGCCAGTTTTCCTTTTGGTTTGGTGTCATATCCTTTTCTTTCCAGAAAGTTTTCCTTTCGGTTGGCTGTCATTAATAACCATTTTAGGACCCATGGGAACATATTTGCATTGAGAATACAGTACTGTAGATGTAACAATAAAGAAAACCTCAATAAACACAGCAGCTGTCATCACAGTTGTGAATCTGAGTGACTGAGTTACTATGTACTGAATCTTAAATCGTGAATCAAGTTCTCGTACAAGCTTAAGCAAGTGCGCCGAGTACCTAGCAAAAGACGAGAACGAGACACATTTCTAGTCAAAATGCGTCAAGAGCCGAATTTGAAGAATTCTGAGTTGGTCAAGAACCGAGGTACCACTGTGTTTTATAGGTCATAAGTTGAAAACCCAATCTTAGTCAGGTGACTATAACACTCAATTCAGGAAACGAGGAATAATGCAGGATGAGCTATAACGATAGACTTCAGCACACACTTCTGAAAGTCAGAGCATCAGAGGTTAAGTGGGTCTGAGGTGGAGACTGGTGTGAGACATGGCTGATGCAGGGGAATCATTGGGCTGAGCTTGAGATCTGTATCAGGCATGGAAGTGAAGCCATAGAGAGAGTCGGGAGATGTAGATAAGTTGGAAGCTCTCAGGACTATACAATGCTCAGACGGTGGGGACGAAGGGAAATGTATAGAAGGCAGCTGATTAGCTCTAGAAGCTGGTGCTCCAGTAAGGTGTGTTCTAGCAAAGATTGCTGGGACTTGGAGTCCACACCGCAAGGTGAAGCGACCGCGGATGTGACAGCAGTCCTGCCGTATATCCTGTACTCCACTAATGACCTCTACGAGTGAGTTGTACAAAAGCAGCCGACTCATTATTTAAACACCAGGTCCAAATATTGGCTGACTTTTGTTGCTGTCACTGAGCTGGAAAGAACAATGTGCTGAAACATTAATTCATCTGTATGCACTAGAGTACAATGTCAAATAGCTTACATTTTAGAATACACATAAGCAGGTCTGTGCTTCTCTTTCTGGATTCTATTTTTGTGGCATTTTATATGTAGTGTGATCTGTGCAACCCCGGTACCATAATTATGGTAGTGAATCACTTAGCATAATTTAAAACCTTGCTTCAAATAAGTCCATCATTACGTGAGGAAAATTCCCATTGACATGAAATTCATGTGAAATTTTGAACCAAGTTGAACCAACATTATGCGAGTTATACCGAATTTTGCAACATATGTTGATCAATGTAACTACCACATCTTGCTCATTACAATATTTAATTTAAAAACTGTTTTTCATATAAATATTTTACTGCAATCACTCACATCATTAAACTGACATGACTTAAGAAAATTAAAGAAGTCAAGAAGGTTATTTTATTAAAATAGTAAACTAACAGGCTTGAATGCATGGTAACAGAGTTGAAAACAGTTGCATGTTAGATTTGCTTGTTATTTGTGCTTTTTTGGCACATTTTTTGGTCTTAAGACCATAAATGAGCGTCTCTCGGTCTTGACCACATATAGACTTGGTCTTTTCTTGGTCTCGGGATAAGGTGGACTCAGAAATTGTTGTTAAGGCCAGCCCATCTGTCTGTTTCATTACTTGCCTCAATAAAATCTGCACTCTGATTGACTAACAGGGAAAAACAAGTAATGCTTTTAATGATATGTAAAACAGTGTGTCTTCCAGTGAGTGGAATATTACTGCTGCCTTGTCAGTTTTATTTTGTGTTTAGTTTTGTTTTTACTGTTTGCTAGTTTGTTTGTTTTTGAAGATTCATTTGCTGGCTGGGGAGTTTGACTTTAATTAACAGAAACTGGCCTAGGGACTTTCTCTGCAGCTCAGAAGTTTGTTCGCTGCTGGCTGAGCATCTAATTGTTCTTTTACCTGATGGCTTAACTGGATAGTTTTTGTTTGAGGGAGGATTGAAATGTTATTATTAAGTTTCCACATTTAATAATAAAATTGGATAGAATTTGTGTATTGGCTATATTCAGTTGACTTTATGTGGGAAACAGCAGAAGGGAAACAGAATCATCATCATTTGCTTATATTACAAGACTCTAATAATAATAATAATTTTAGTCTATTTTATTTAATGTTAATTGTACAAAGTGAATAACAAACTAATATATTTTTTTAATTTTCATCTTTTTATTCTTGATGGAAATGATGTATGATGAAAAAAATCTTAATCTGGTCTTGGTCTGGGCCACTCCTGGTCTTGGTCTTGACTCAGACTCGACTCTAGTGGGCTTGACTACATCACTCCAAATGTTTGCCTCCTTCCTGATTTCCTATTTTTTTGCATGTTTGTCACACTTAAGTATTTCGAAACATCAAACCAGTTTAAATATTAGTCAAAGACAACACAAGTAAACACAAAATGCAGTTTTTAAATGAAGGTGTTTATTATTAAGGGAGAAAAAAACCAAACCTACATGGTCCTGTGTGAAAAAGTGATTGCCCCCCCCTTTTGTTAAAACATAACTATGGTTTATCACACCTGAGTTCAGTCTCTAGCCACACCCAGGCCTGATTATTGCCACACCTGTTCTCAATCAGGACATCACTTAAATAGGACCTGCCTGACAAAGTGAAGTACACCAAAAGATCCTTCAAAGCTACACATCATGCTGAGATCCAAAAAAATTCAGGAACAAGTGAGAAAGAAAGTAATTGAGATCTATCAGTCAACACTTGGTTGCAGTTGTTGCTGCTAAGGGCGGCCCAACCAGTTATTAGGTTTAGAGGGCAATCACTTTTTCACACAGGGCCATGTAGGTTTGGATTTTTTTCTCCCTTAATAATAAACACCTTCATTTAAAAACTGCATTTTGTGTTACTTGTGTTGTCTTTGTCTAATATTTAAATTGGTTTGATGTTCCGAAATACTTAAGTGTGACAAACATGCAAACAAATAGGAACTCAGGAAGGGGGCAAACACTTTTTCACACCACTGTACTTCACAAATTGATACCCAAGATGAGGAATTTCATTCATTCTCTGTAGCCACTTGCTGTTTCCGTCTGTTCATTAGTGTCATTTCTGTAACTGCTGCTGTTTGTCATTGTATTACATCTCTCTCCTGCCCCCCCACTTTACTTTCATACTTCCTACTGTCCTTTGCAGATATTTGTTTTACACTATGACATTACTATTGACTTTCTTGCACTCCTTTTTATAACAAAAATGTATACGTCAATTTCTTGAAGAAAACTGGTTATAAAAAGAATGCAGTAGCTATACTTCAATGCAGTCATTGCATTTTAATGTTCAAAGAATGTTAAGATGTTACTTGCAAAGACTAATTTGACCTTTCAAGATATATATTCCGCAGTAATCATGCTTTTTCTCCTCTGTCTGGCTTTTGTCTGACCTCAGACCCAAACGTACCTAGACCTTCTTGCTCAGAGCTCTTGAATTTTTCCTCTACAAAACAGCAGTAGTCTGAACTCAACAACACAAAAAATATAAAGTACAAATTATGCAGTAATACTGCATATTATGCTGATTATATGCATATGTATTCCTATACATTCTGTCTTCTCTAGAATGGAGAATACTCCATGTGCTGGTAAAAGGGTTGAAAAACCAGGTTTATATTAGCCATCATTCAGTGTTAGGCCAGCATGTTGCTGCTGCAACCACTTGATTCAATGGGTGCTCATGATGCTGTGCTAGATCTTGCATTGAATAGGCCTAAGGCACACTTTTCAAGCCAGGTCATGTCACTGCTGCTTCTGACCAGAGAGGGCGACAGAGGACTACAGTGCAGGCTGCATTGTCTGCCTTTCCAAGAAACTACATTACCAAGAATGCTTTGTGGGTTAATCAGCCCCAACATCTTTCACCTGCAGGGCAGTTTATAAAAGAGTGGACAATGCCATCGTTCAATATTGCACCTTGTGTAGAAGGGTAGCTCTAGGACACTGTGTCCATGTGTGTGAGAGGTCCTGTTGAAAAAGAAAGAAAGCAATGAATGCTAATGAATCCTAAAGAGAAAAGAAAAATAATGACTACTACTGATTTCTATAGTGAAGACCAAAAAAGAAAGCAGAAAAGATAGTCTAGACGTTAGTAAAACTGAAAGTCCAAAAGAGAGTTTACATGACCAAAGTAAATCTGGTTGTAACCAAAGAAGGCTCCTATGGTTAAGAATTGAAATAGATTCTAAAGGGAGAGAGTTGTACTTGGAGTCAAACTAAAGAGTAAGTAATGATTTAAGGTGTGGACTGTATTGAATTCATATGTAAGTTGAGAACTTTTAAGCATACTGTAGATCTTCCAAAACTGCGTTCGCCTCGCAGGCTATTTGTTTCACTTTATTTTCACTTATTTCATGTCTTCATATTTCACTTAATTCATGTTTTTATTGGTTTTATGGATTGTATTACATTCATTTGCTTTATTCATGCTTTAATAACTATTTACACATGAATATAGGCATAAAACAAGTATTTGGGTGCCAAGAATGTATTAATTGTAGTTAAACCAGTACACCGGTGTTGCATTTTTCATATACCTCCATACTGCTGACCTCTGAGTAGAACTACATCACTGAACAGCATGCTGGGTAAAGCTCCCTAGCCAAGTAGCATAATATACACCATAGCCTAGAAACAGTCTGTTAACAGCTTTGAGAGGCTGCATCAGATTAAAAAACAGAATACAACTGGAATATAAAGCGAGATTGAAGATACAAAAGAATTATGAACGCAGTAACACTGGAGACTGATTCAGAGTAACGATTAACCCACTGAATTAAGAAGCGAAATGTCTTACCGGATTACTGAAATTACTTCAGCCAAAAACAGGCACCTCTCTCTTTTAAGCTTTGTTTTTAAGACGTTGCAGATTGCACAATAAAATCTGTTTTATGTTCGACAACTGTTTCATGCTTTCAGATTTGTATAATTTTGTAGGTCGAAGTAAACCTTTAGTAACCAAAGCCTTCATTATTTACATGTATAATGGATTCGGCCGGTTTTAGTGTGATCGGCTTGTATAACCGATTCTGTGCCGGTCAAGCACATCAACAGCACAGTGCTTTCACTAACTTTAATTCATAATTAAGTTCAGGCCGGTTCATAATTCAAAGTTTCAGGCACCCGATGGTTTGTTTAAGAGACATGTTTAAGGGTTTGTTTGCTGACATGATGAGGAGGAAGAGTTATAGGTTTCGGTTTTGAGTGCTACTTAGCTAGTCAACTAGATACTCTCCCTAAATACCGCATTACTGATGATGGACTAGGGACACTACTAAGGAGTTAGCGATTCATTTTGAACACAACGATGTCTCTTTGTAGGTTGCTGTTTGGATTACATACATGGCAAAAATAAGCCGTGAAGGATCAACTCCGAAAACGATCGGAATAAAGTATTTAATAGGACGCTTAAAACGGCATCACCACGCTGAATATGCAGAGTTTGACAAAGCAAAGAAAGTCAAAGAGGCTAAAGCTAAAGCCAACTGCTTGTCACTGCACATTCCAAAGACATGTGTTAGGTGAATTGGTTACTCTAAATTGCTCCAATTTCACTAGGATTGATGGCCATTGAGCTGAACGTTAAATAAACCAATCAAATCCTTCTTCTTTGGGATCTCCTAATAACCTGGTTCACCTTTGGCACTCCCAGGGGTGGCACAGTGGCTCAGTATGTAGCACTGTCACCTCACAGCGAGAAGGTTCTGGATTTGATCTCAGGGTGGAGTGACTTTCTATGTGAAGTCTGCATGTCCAATTCATTACAGGGTGCTACAGTTGGAACCACTTGTTGTTTGTCATTGACGTATTGGAACTTGGTGGTCAGTATCATTGCCTCACAGCAAGAAAGTTCTGGGTTTGATCTCAGGTGGAGCGGCAAGGGTCCCTTCTGCGTGGAGTCTGGGTTTACTCTGGGTGCTCCAGTTTCCTTCCACAGCCAAAGTACATCCAAGTTAGGTGAATTGGAGATACTAAATTGCCCGTGACTGTGTTTGATATTGATTTTGTACTGGTGAAACGTGTGGATACATATAACCTTGTTCCTGTCATGAATATAGCCAAGTGTGTTGATGTGATGTTAAATGAACCAAATAAACAAAAAACTTAGTACGTAATGCAGAACGTAATGCAGTCATTAATCAACACATACTTATATTTTCATACTTATATCTTTAGAGGCTTGCTGTAATTTCTTGCATAATTGACCAGTAAGTGATTGATCAACCTAGTAATAGGCTTGTGTCCCAAAATATGTATACCAAAAACTATATACAGGAACTATATAAGGAATCTGTATATCTCTAGGCAACAGGTATTGACTATGCAGTGGATTGACATGCTAATCTCTCCTGATTATCTTCCCTGGCAACAGAGCGTGGGATACTGATGCATAGAGATTTCAACCCTGAGACATTTAAGCTTTTGATTTCAGGTTGTGCTCTCTTGGTCTCAGTCCACTTGTCGTAGCCTCTTAAGCACAGAATTGAGACAGAGCTGGGATTTGAGACAGCACGGCCATGTTTTCTAAATGAAGCTCATGTAAACTAAGTAATCTAAGTTTAATGTGTGCCAAACTGAATAGGAGAGCAGCTAAGTCTTGGCCAGCATCTATGAAAGACTGTGTGATGTCATGCATTCTCCAAATTATTATTCATATTTATTTTCTAAGAATGATGCAATAAAAACTCCATTCTGTTTGTGTCATCAGTCAGTGCTTTTGATCTAGTGCCCCTAATGGAGTCATGTAAATAAAAAACAAGCCCTTGGCACAATAGTGCCAATGTTATGTCTTGGAAAAAAACAGATGAATAGTTTGAAGTCCTTCATGGCTGGGTGAAAAAGGACAAGAAGATATGTCTGGCCTCTAAAATTGTCATTCAGGCGCTATGTCTGTGCCGTTTTTATGACCTGAGGAACTCTGGGACTCGGAATCTACTGGTAAGATGGAACTTAGGAACAGACACAACTTGAATAGGGGTGGCACGGTGGCTTGGTGGGTGGCACCACTGCCTCAGAGCAAGAAGGTCATGGGTTCAATCCCACGGTGGAGTGGCCTGGGTCCCCTCTTGTATGGAATCTGCATGTTCTCTGTAGGTACTCTGGTTTCTTCCCAAAGACATTCGTGTTAGATAATTGACTTGAGTGTATATACACTATATTGCCAAAAGTATTCACCCATCCAAGTCATTGAATTCAGGTGTTCTAGTCACTTTCATGGCCACGTGTCTTTTGCGATGTAAATGGTGACAGCATATATTATGTCTCGCCATGTTTTGCTTATCCACTAAGGCGTTGAGTGTGTTTTTGTGCTGGTACCTTGGCTGCTTTAAGCCTGTGAGCTGTCTCCTAAAGTTTGTCAGATGGTGTGATAAGTTAGTTGTCGAGCTGGCTTTAATGGCAACCGATTTCCAAAGTAGTTTACAGATTTCCGGCTTTAGAGCAACATCCATCTTCTCAAAACCAAACCATCTCCGTGTAAGTGAGGATGAGCCATGTCTAGCAATTAAATTAAAAAATGTAGACTGTGAGACTGGTGATGTCTGTATTTTGTTTCCTGGTGATGTTTGTCCACATATTTTTAACTGCAGTCATGTGATTTTAGGTAGAACACTAGTTTGACATTGTGGCATCAGCAGACTGCATACAGTACGTGATGGATTGACATTTAGATCATTTAGCAGACGCCCTTATCCAGAGCGACTTACAATCCAAGCAATTGTGGGTTAAGGGCCTTGCTCAAGGACCCAACAGTGGCAGCTTGGCAGAGGTGGGATTTGAACCCTGGACCTTCTGGTCCATAGGCCAGTACACTACCACAGTCGCAATGAATATGTAAACTCTTAAGGCTTGTTTTTAACATTTATTTACAAAGTGAGATGATACAAATTGCACATTCTCCAGAGTGCATGAGACTATGACTCTAATCAAACAGACAATATAACATTATAGTGGCTTCAGGACAAAATCGTCCTTGAATGGCACAGCCAAAGTCCAGACTTTAAACCCCATGAAACATCTGTGAAGAAATTTGAAGATGGCAGTTCACAAAGGACCTCTCTGGAGCTTTAGAGAATCTGCCAGAAAGAATGGGAAGAAAAGCTGCCCAAATCCAGGTGTTATAATGCTGTGGAGACTTACCAGGACAACTCGAAGCTGAAATGGGGTTCTGGATCTGAATGCTTATACAAATGCGAGATTTAATTTTACGTTCTAAATAATTGAGCATGTGTTTCTAAAACACTTCATGGATTTCTGAGTGTAGATTGATGAAGAGAAATGGCATTTTTCAATTTAAAATTAAACCTACAACACAGTAAAGACTGAAAAGGGGTTTGAATACTCTCTGAATCAACTATAGGTCAATTAAAGTGAGCACACGGCAGCCATATATTTATTAATGCAAGCAATTAAGTTGAAATTCCATTGCCCTGATTGTATATCTGAATCAAACATGCTGCCACTTGTTATAACTGGGCCGAATTGTATTTATTAGGTATTAGTTGAATTGCCACTTCAGTAAAGTGTTAATATATCTGATACCAGCATATCTAATACCAGTTTAAATGCAGGACCTGATGCTAGATCTGACCTAGTTGCACATCTGAACAATAGTGGGCAGTCTCTAAACACTCATCACACTGCCAGCTCCAGACGTGAATCGTAAAGGGATGAATATTTTATCGTGCCTAAATCCATCACTTTCCAATCTGAGGCCCCCTTATCCTCTTTTTGTGAATCCTCCAATAAAGGGGGATGGGGATCCCAGACTGCATGTAGGTTACACCGCCTTATGTAAAAGGCATGTCTTGTAAGTATGTGTGTTACGCTGGTAGCTGTTACATCAAAATTAACGTCGCTGTCAGAGCTATATATAGAGCTAAGCCAGCACCGATTCAGATTGAAAACGTGGCCTGGTCTCATTAGCCCCTCCCCACCTCTTGGACATTGGGATAGGGTAGGAGCAAGCATTGGCAGGTCACAGTTAAGAGAGCAGGGTGTCCACAGGTGCATACATTTCATCCCCCTTCACTATCGAGTGAAATGCTAAAGGAATAAGTGTGTGTATGTGGAGAGGAGAGTGGGTGGAGGTGGGGTGATATTTCTGCATTGGTGCAGACATGCTAAACAGTTATGGTTCATGGCAGATAACACAGCATGGTTATCATTATCAGGACCTCAATGCATATTTATATTGTGTGGTTGCTGGTTTTGGTGCTTTATAAATATGCAAGTGCAGTGTTTGGCTTGTTTGATGGGCATAATTACTTGGCATATACATAACAGACAAGACAAGCGCCATTGTGCATCTTGAGCACTGACCTATTAAACCCGCTAAGTAACATGCGAGCGCGTTTGTTTAAGGCTTCCTTAGTTCCAGTTTTATTAGTACAATTTGGTACGATGTCCACCGAATGTTTTCTACAGCCCCAAGTCAGAAGTATCTGGGACAGTATGGGAAATGCAAATAAAAAATACTTTGACTTTTATGTTATTTCAAACAGTATGAATCCAAGATTTCATGTTTTGTCTGGTCATCGTCAGGCAAGAGCGCAAGTTGAACTCCCATGATATCAGACCAGAAGCTGTCCAGTAGATGCGTCGACTTCTAGGATGGACTGTCACACAGTAGAAACAAGTATTGTGGTCAGATCACAATCAGTATTCCACGTCTTTTTGGAAGAAATGGATGCCATGTACTCCGGACCAAAGACGTAGGACCATAAAGACTTTTTTAGCAACCAAAAGTCAGGGTCTGTCATGGTATGGAGCTGTGTTGGTGGCCATGGCAAATGTAATTTACCCTTCTCTGATTGTAGCATTATTGCAGAAAAGTACATTGCGATGTTAGAACAACATAGGCAGCCTTCAAGATGATGGCTTTTCCAGGGACGTCCATGCATTTTTCATCAAGACAATGCAAAACCACATGCTGCACACATTACAAAGGCATGGCTATGGAAGCAGAGGCTACGGCTACTGGACTGGCTTGCCTGACAAATGACAAGTAATATCTTGGGTTGACACTGCAATGAAAGAGAAGTCAATCTAAATTTAAGAAACACTTGAACTTTTATTTGCATTGTCTACACTGTCCCAACTTTCTGATTTGGCGTTGTACTTGTAGTCACTTAATGTGCATTACCTCACATATTGCGGCATTTAGGAATAATTTGAACCAATAATCTTTCATTTATTTTCAGGAGACTCTTTCTAATTCTGGAACCACTGAGCCCTAGGCATTAATACATTCTAGATAGGGTGCCAGTCCATCAAAGCGTATCCCACACTGACTGTAATTCAGTCCCAAAGAAATATATGAAAAATCTTTTTATATACTACAACTGCAAATACCTACAAAAGGGACTGTGCTGGCCTAGTGGTTAAGGTATTGGTTTAGGGACCAGAAGGTCCAGGGTTTACATCCCAGAGTGTAATATAATGTAAAATGCCTTCAATGTATGTGTTCTCATTATGACAATACTGTCTAGATATGCAACTGGTTATTCAAGGTTATCCAGGGCTGCTCAGTGGATAGAAAGTTAAGTGATCTGGGTCCTTTCTGTGTGGAGTTTGCATGTCCTCGTTGTGGCTATGTGGGTTTACTCTGGATGCTCTGGGACTGTGGTAGCCTAGTGGCTAAGGTACTGGTCTCTGGACCAGAAGGTCCAGGGTTCAGATCTCACCTCTGCCATATATATATGTATGTATATAAAAGACTGGCTTTGTGTTAACGTTGTGTCTGTTGTTGAATGGCCATTGATGCTGAAGAGCAACGCTATACAAACAAACAAGGTTATCCTATGATTCACACTCTCAGGTCATTCAAAATGAAGCAAGCCATGTTTTACTTAGAGAACAAACAAGCCTTTAATGCTAAAGGAATGTTACAAAGTTTGCTCATGTAATTCTAATGCAGGCACTTTACTAAATGCATAATAAACATACTGGCCCTTCGGCTACGAGAACGAGCCATTTACAGGAAACACAATCATGCACACCATGTCCTGGCATGATTCTGGAACTTTCTATATTTGTAGAGCAATGTGTATATCAGGGGCGTCACTAGAGATTTATGAATGGGGGGCTAAGCTTTGACTAGTGGGGTCTAGAGGGGTCTAGAACCTCCAAATGAGAATTAAAAATGACCCTGTGTTATGAAACTGGCATAAAATTGAGAACATGCATGGAGAAATTGGCTCAGAAGCATTTTTAAGAGACATATAATCTAGTTTGTATTAGGTACAGATCTTATGACTTAACTACTGTTCATGCACTAACAAGAGGTGTTACTGTAGTGGCAAGTCCTAAATAGACTACGCTACTACTGAGAATACAGACTGGTACAATCAAATGTTCATCTGGTCTGTAGCTTCATTCATGTTTAAGGACCTGGATGACTGAATTCTTAGTCAGCATTCATTTGTCAGCAGAAACAAACCCTTTCTGAGTTTATTTTTTATTTACTTTCACACAAGCAAATTTTAACAAGTCAAAGTCTACTACATCCCCAGCCAGAGGACAAAGGGCTATTGATAAAACCCCAAGAGAAGGAATAAAAAGTGGTATTACCAGCCAAAATAGTTCTTTTAATCTAATTTTGTTAACAAAGTAAAGCTTTTCTTAAATGCAGTGAACACAATATGTCAAATACCTTCCTTTCTGGATCTTTTTGATTGAAATTTTGAGAACAAACAATAGAAACATGTTGAGTAATCATAATATTCTGACAATTATATAATGAGATCTTATACAGTGGGGCAAAAAAGTATTTAGACAGCCACTGATTGTGCAAGTTCTCAAACTTAGAAAGATGAGAGAGGTCTGTAATTTTCATCATAGCTACACTTCAACTATGAGAAACAAAATGAGAAAAAAAATCCAGGAAATCACATTGTAGGATTTTCAAAGAATTTAATTGTAAATCATGGTCGAAAAAAAGTGTTTAGTCACCCACAAACAAGCAACATTTCTGGCTCTCACAGACCTGTAACAACTTCTTTAAGAAGCTCTTCTGTCCTCCACTCATTACCTGTATTAATGGCACCTGTTTGACCTTGTGATCTGTATAAAAGACACCTGTCCACAGCCTCAAACAGTCAGACTCCAAACTCAACCATGGCCAAGACCAAAGAGCTGTCGAAGGACACCAGGAAGAAAATTGTAGACCTGCACCAGGCTGGGAAGAGTGAATCTACAATAGGCAAGCAGATTGGTGTGAATAAATCAACTGTGGGAGCAATTGTAAGAAAATGGATGACATAAAAGACCATTGATAATCTCCCTCGATCTGGGGCCCCACGCAAGATCTCATCTTGTGGGGTCAAAATGATCATGAGAACGGTGAGCAAAAATCCCAGAACTGCAGAGAGCTGGTGAATGACCTGCAGAGAGCTGGGACCAAAGTAACAAGGCTATGTATCGTGAGATTTTAAGGCAAAACCTCCTTCCATCAGTGAGAACATTGAAGATGGAACATGGCTGGGTCTTCTAGCATGACAATGATCCCAAACACACCGCTCGGCCAACGAACTAGTGGCTCCGTAAAAAGCATTTCAAGGTCCTGGAGTGGCCTAGCCCCCATAGAAAATTTGTGGAGAAAGTCCATGTTGCCCCAAAACATCACTGCTTTAGAGGAGATCTGCATGGAGGAATGGGCCAAAATACCAGCTACAGTGTGTGCCAACCTGGTGAAGACTTACAGGAAACGTTTGACCTGATTGAGTTGAACTTTTGTTATTGACCAAATACTTATTTTCCACCATAATTCACAATTAAATCCTTTAAAAATCCTACAATGTGATTTCCTGGATTTTTTTTATCATTCTGTCTCTCATAGTTGAAGTGTAGCTATGATGAAAATTACAGACCTCTCTCATCTTTCTAAGTAGGAGAACTTGCTCAATCAGTGGCTGACTAAATAATTTTTTGCCCCACTGTATGTTTGAGATGTTTTCACTTGTGTATTTTGTAAAGCGATGCAGAGCGGTGTCACAGATGAACATTTTGCGGGTTTCAGGTTCAGTGACGTCATGGGGCAGCAGCGCCTCACTCGGGTCCTACTGCGTTAAATTTCATTACATTGTGAATATTTAGACAGATACCAGAGTTGTATATGAGAATACATAAGAAGAAGTATTGATTTAAAGTAATCATGCATGTTTATTTGGGGGAACTAGAGAACATTTTGGGGGGCTATATCCCCCCTAAAACAGGTCAAACGACGGCAGTGGTGTTTATGTACATGAGTATATATGCCGTCTGATTTTTAATCAGTGGTATGTTGAGTAAGAATATGTGTGTACTTTATGTAAGCGAACTAATGCATCTAACTCTGTAGCCTGCTTTTTCCTCCGACCCCCCGGAAGATATGCTATTAGTTTCCATGGTGACAATCTCCTTGTCTTGTGAATAGAACTCAGAGGACAGAGGGACTGGCCTATTTGCATGCTGCCTTAGTGGCATTCGCGACAGGCTGTCCATCACCAGTCATTCCAGCAATCCTCGAGAAATCGAGGATTTTTTTTTTCTTCACAAAAGCCTCAGAGATCCCTTACCCATACAAAACGTGCTCGAATAATGAGGTCAGAAAAGAGCTTCAGGTTTATTTGCCGAGCCGCGTCTCTCTGGACCTAGTGGGCTACCATGACATCGTGTCAGCCGAAGTGATTTGGATTCAAAAATCCACACCAGTGGGTTTGTTTTAATGGAATTCTGGACTGATTCTTGGGCCGGCATGCAGCAGTGGATGTGTTGTATGAATCATGTAGATTAGTCCTGGTCAGGTGTCAGAAAGGTGACACCAGAATCCCCAGATTCCAGCACAGTGTCATTTCTGGTGCCAGTACATACAGAACAGGGAAAAAGAAAATACATATGCTGTGGGATAATGGTCTGAAATGTTTCAAAAAAGGTACATTGTCATCTGTTCAAATCCATAGTGTTCAGCTGAATGGCAATGCCAGTCATTTACTCAGAGACATTCAGTTTGTCTATAGCTGTAAACCATGCTGTAGAACATAATTAGTAGCTTTTGTACATTTCATGCCCTGCATCTCGCGGATTCTTGTGCGATCGTGGAGATTCACACATGCTAAAATTTCATGCTTGCTGCCTCTTGCGAAATTCACTCCACACCCTGTTGCCTTTAAAAGCCAGCATTATTTTACAGCAGTTTTCGCCTGTGCCTTTATATCACGGATCCGCGATCGGTCCCTCATGCTCATCTCATAAGACTTAGCAGACGATGAAATGTGAGCTGTAGGGATTGAGTGGGTAATGTGTTGACACGTCTCGCCTGTTGACAGTGCCTGTCATTTCCCGTGCCGGTTTTTGGCCCATGTCAACCGAGCTTACATGCTCACGGGCCCCAGCAAAGCTGGTAATAGAGAGAATGGAGCTAGGGTTGTGAAAAGGGACCTTTGCAGCTTTCGCAGAACCCTGTGCATATGAGCGCGTGTACGAGTGTATATATACGAGTGCATTTCATTTTTCTCCCATCAAAGCTACAGCGGGACTGCTGATATGCTCCATTTTCCCCAGAGACTGTGCACGGAGTGTGTGGCTGTTCGACGAGCGGCTCCTTGGATTACCTCCAGGATTATAATTAAGGCAGCCTCCGAATCCTCAGTGGTATAGCCACCTGGGTCAGAAGAAGTATGTGTGTATATGCAGATCTAGGTACATCAGCCATTCACTACCTATATATGAATGAAAGAAAAAGAGGAGAAGGAAAGCAGTATGCTATATCACTGGATGGTTCTATGAAATATTGCCCCTGTAAGGATTTATCGTAATAAATTATGAGGATTGTGCAGAAGGTTCATTGCGGTGCATGCAGACATACAGGGATGGGATTTCTGGCAGCTTATTTATGGCGTCGTGGCGTATGGTGTTTATGCAGATCTTAACCAGTAATCGGCAATGATTCATTTCACTGAGCCTGATGTCAGAGAAACCATGAAATTGGAATGTGTGATGAATTTTCCGAGGCTTCTTTAGTGTCATTTAGTTAGTTTTCCCCACGAATTAGAGAATGTAGGTTCGGACCTTTTGGACAAATCTAGAGTGCCAGGATTTACAGCTATGCGTGGCTTAATGTACGTCCGATCACCGTCCGTTCGCTTTGATGACCAAGGTCTACAGAACTTATAATAAATTAGAATTCATTCATTCACGTTCTTATCTGCTTAATCCTGGACAGGGTCGCAAGAGAGCCGGTGCCTAGCTGGCAGCATAGGGTACAAGGCAGGAACAACCCTGTAGAGGACATGAATCCATTGTAGGACACATACACACTAGGGCCGCTGTACCATGATCAATTAATCTAGTGCATGTCTTTGGGAGGAAACCGGCGTATCTGGAGTAAACATGG
This sequence comes from Ancistrus triradiatus, assembly GCA_025084515.1. NCBI lineage: Eukaryota > Metazoa > Chordata > Actinopteri > Siluriformes > Loricariidae > Ancistrus > Ancistrus triradiatus. Next base: position 202,703 of record JAJAGP010001182.1, on the reverse strand, counting down.
GGAGGACATGAAGATTCCACACAAAGGGCCCAGACCGCTCCACCTGGGATCGAACCCATGACGTTCTCGCCGTGAGGCACAAGTGCTACCCGCTGTGCCACCTGTATAAATGACCATAGGAAAGAAAAATCTCTTTTATTACCAGACGTCATTTGTCTGTGTTTGTGTGTCTGTGTAACTACCTTACCAGACATGTGCTTGCTTTCTCGTTGCTCACATTTGGACAAGAGACTCGGTTGATGTGTTTAGAGACTTTGTGGTGCAAGTTCCTTTTTTTGTTTGTATTACTTTCTACTAGCTGTAAATGCCATTCATAAGTCTATGTGCCTGTCCTGTTGCAAGTAGTACTCCTTTGTTTGTCCCACCCACAACCTGTATATTCTCTCTAACCTGTAACTATATAAACTGGTTCACGTTCACTCGTTGAATCTCTGTTTCATCTGGCTGATCTTCCATGTTGTTCGTAATACTGTCTATCAATGCATTTTTACCCTCCCCAGATGTGGTAAACCAAGAAATCTCACCCTAAGAGCATAGAGGTGTGTAGTAGTCCACAAAGTCAGAAAGGAACCCAGGGTAACTGCTAAGAAACTAAAGGTCTCTCTCACACTGGCTAATGTCAATGTTCAGGAGTCCACTATCAGGAGAACAATGAACCACAATGGTTTGCATATCAGAGCTGCAAGTAGAAAGGCATTTGCTCTCCAAAAACAACATTGTTGCCCATCACGTGCCATGTGGACAAGCCTGAAGGCTATTGAGAATGTTTTATGGATGGGTGAGGAAACAGAACATTTTATATTTAAACAAGGAGCTTTTCCAGCATAAGAACCGTATCCCATCTCTGCTGGTAGTATTATGGTTTGGACTTGTTGTTCTGCACTGCTACAGGATGGCTTTCTGTCTTCACACTAAGCTCTCAAGTGAATGTTTTGGAATGGCCAAGTCAAAGTCCTGACCTTGATTGAACAGAAATGTTGTGGAAACATCTGTGCAGAAACATCCCAAAGTTAAATCTGTTTTGTATGAAGCACCAGCCTAAAATTCCTCCAAGCTGATATGCTGGACTGATCAACAGTTAGCAGAATGTTTTTGTTTTTATGTAATGTTGCATCAGCATTAATGGCTATTCACAGCAGGAGCAAGATTACATTATTAGTCAGACATATTCACACTGGGCCAATTTAGAGCAGCCAATTAACCTAACGCATGTCTTTGGACTGTGGGAGGAAAACGGAGTACCCGGAGTAAACCCTTTCTGGAGCTGTGAAGCGAAGGCGCCAACCGCATGAGCCACTGTGCCGGGCCATTAGCAGAATGATTACTTGCAGTTCTACACCAGTCACAGAAAGCAAATATTCCCTCATAGATTTGTAACACTGGATCATTTTCCTCAATAAATAAATGACCAAACATCATATTCATGTCTCATTTGAGTTCTGAGTTCATGTGCCTTTAGTACGTATGTGAAAAGGATGTTTTATGCAGAAATATGGAATTTCTAAAAGGGTCCACAAACTTTCAGGCACTACTGTCCATAGGAAGACTTACTTTCTGATGAAACGTTCTCATTTTCAGAATATCAGGCATGAATTATGAGGTATACCATTATGAAGTAGCACCAGTGGTGTCTAGACTTACTGCATAGTAAATACACTATATACTCTGATCTGATCCCAGTCAAAACCTGTGGATTAAAACTAAAGCCGGTGTATTTCCGAGGACATTATCTATTGATCCCACAATGCATTTCACTACCTGGTAGTCACATGATGTAGTCACTTGGAGGACATTTCACCATGCTGTATGTTGTGGCCTAGAATGGCATCATGCAGTTCTTACACAGCCTTTGAGGATTTGTAGTGAATACCTACTCTTTTATTTAAAAAAATAATGAGCAGGCCTGCTTCTGTAAGTAAGCTTATAAGCTGTTGTGTTTTTGTTAGGTTTGTGGCTTCTGTGTTTTAATTAAATTTCTCCATTTTGCCTAGTAAAGGACCATGTGTGCCAGCTAAATCTATTGACTCACATGCAACACCTCGGATATGCAAGACCACACAGCTTTAGTTTGTTACTGAAAGGACAGACAGGATGTTTTATCGTTTGGACCGGGTCGTGAGTGTTAAAATGGTTCTTGCTGTGCACTGTTGGCAGCTGCACTACAGTATTTTGATAGTTGAGTGATAATGCGATGCACTTATGTGCCTGTCGGTGATTTGGTGTGACGCTCCCAACTGTGGGACATTACAGTGATCCAGCTAATACGATCACTGCGGTGATTAGCCATGCCTTTGTTTTCTGGCTCTGTTTTGTCATGCGCAATTGTGAAAATGTGTTTTACACGGACATTGTGGCGTCCAACACTGGTATCTACACGCCGTCTTTTTGAGCTGGCAATCACACTTGCATTTGGAACAAGAACATAGTACTAATTATTAGGTCATTTAAAAGTCTTTATAGATTGAACTTGTTAACGTGTAACCTGGCTGCCATAGTTACCAATGACAGTACGTCAGTGCCATGGGGGGTAGGCAGATGGGTGGCCGAGCCAGAATAAATCAATCTGGGTTTCATTATGTTTTAATTAATTCTAATATTATTGTTTAATGATGAAGTAATGCCTTGTCTGCATAGTGATTGTGGCTTATGGTTTTGAGAAATTCAAATAAGAACAAATATAATTCATATTTGAGAGGTGATACTTGATTGACAACCCCAAAACAGTCAGTCCACTGAGTCCTTAGACGTGCACAGATTTCTGCAGTTATCCGATTATTTATGTGGTCATGTATAGAGTATACTCCGATCTAGAAAAGAAATCTGATAGAGAGAGCTGGATTTTACCCCAGTAATCGGAGTACTCATTGCATGTATACCGGTAACCCGATTATAATCAGTGTTTTCAGACTGTGCACGACTGTGGCCAGGATCACATATTTCTAAAGACTTGTCTATATTTGGGTACTTTTTCCATTGACAGCCCCAAAGCATGAGGTTTTCACCCCCATACTTCACAGTAGGTACGGTGCAACTCAACATTACTGATGGTAGCCTTTGTTACTTTGGTCCCAGCTCTCTGCAGGTTATTCATCAGGTCCCTCCATGTAGTTCTGGGATTTTTGCTCACCGTTCTCATGATCATTTTGACCCCACGGGATGAGATCTTGCGTGGAGCCCCAGATCGAGGGAGATTATCAATGGTTTTGTGTGTCCTCCATTTTCTCTTACAATTGCTCCCACAGTTTGATTTATTCACACCAACCTGCTTGCCTATTGTAGATTCACTCTTCCCCAAGCCTGGTGCAGGTCCCTACAATTTTCTTCCCTGTGTCCTTCGACAGCTCTTTGGTCTTGGGCTTGCTATGGTTGAGTTTGGAGTCTGGAACTGTTTTGAGGGTGTGGGACAGGTTTCTATTATACAGATAACGAGGTCAAACAGGTGCCATTAATACAGGTAACGAGTGGAGGACAGAAGAGCTTCTTGAAGAAGTTACAGGTCTGTGAGAGCCAGAAATCTTGCTTGTTTGTGGGTGACCAAATACTTGTTTTCTACTCTGATTTACAATTAAATTCTTTAAAATGTACCTATGATGAAAATTACAGACCTCTCTCATCTTTCTAAGTAGGAGAACTTGCACAATCAGTGGCTGACTAAATACTTTTTTGCCCCACTGTATGTCAGACAACGACTCATTGAAATGACTTGATTTTCTTCATGCTTAATGAGAGCCCACAAATGCCACCAGGTGGGGATCCAGCATGGTCGGAGAACTTGCTCAATCAGTGACTGACTAAATACTTTTTTGCCCCACTGTACACGAGAAAATGAATAATATGATTATTGAATATTAAAGTTCAACTTTACACATATTACATATAGGGTCACATATCTCTATGAGATTATTGGCTGGTTGCAAAGAAGAAATCCGATTACTGAGTCATGTAAACCCGGAGGTTTCCCATTATCTGGTTTCTCAAGTGCATGTACATTCCTTGAACAGATTACTGACAAAATCTGATTTTCAGCATTAATCGGATTATTAAGTGCATGTAAACGCACTCAACAAGACATTCTAGTGGTATCAACACCAGATGAACCGTACCATAGACTCCTGGAAGATGGTGAGATAATTTGAGTATTACCGGAGCAGAACCCTTCATTAACCTAAATACAGCTCCGCAGTCATTCCTAATGATTCCTTTAAAGTTCTTTGAAAGTGTGTTTGACCCTACTTGTTGCCAAAGTACTCTCTCCCACTTCCATTTGACTGTGTCTCAGTGCTTAATAAGTGCAAATATGTCCTTCCTTTGATCGCAACTCAGTGGGAACTTCAAATGAAACCACTGACAGGAGACGTGTTAGCTTGATGTTACCACAACAGTCTTCCTTATGATTGCTCTCCATTAATCAGATGGAGACTTACGAATATTCAAACATCTCACATGGGGAAGTAGGGGAATACCTGTCATACCAGACCATATTTCATGTAGATGTATAGTGATCAGTTTTTTTCATGTGTATGCCCAGATTTATTAAAGAGTACTTTAATTAATCCAAATACAATAAAGAGTATTTATTTAATAGTTAGTTAATGAAGTAGTGGGATGTTGCAGGTGATTACTGAGAATTATTGAACAAATTACAACCCACACATCACATGGAACACATCAACGTGTTCGTGTGTATGACTTTCCACTACTTATTTGTAACAAGCATAAATGGTTTTTAATTGTACATTTTGGCTTCCATGAAACAAAAGTATCAGGTCCTATCATACTGTCTTAAGTGTTGTGGCTTACCCCTACACAGGGTTGTCATGGTCTATTGCTGTATTTTCTTTTCTTTACATTTCACTTGCATGCAGGTTTTTTATGAAAATACTATAGATGCACCAGTTGCAGTTTTCTTGGCCAACTCTGATTTCTTTCCAAGAGTTATAAATAACAGCACACAGAAACATTTTTGTTCAACTTCTCTTTTAGTGGAAACATCTTCATTGCCTAAGAAAGACAGCAAGAGCTGCTGGCTTGTGTCTGGCTCTCTTTAGCTTTATCCTCTTTGTCTTAGTTTTGTTACATTCCGCATATTCAGTGCTGTGATGCTGTCTGAAAAGTCTTATTAAATTTGTTGTCCCAAACATTTTCTGAGTTGATCTTCCATGGCCTGCATTTGCTATGCATGTATTGCAAACAGCACGCTCTGGAGAGCTTCCATGCCGAAGACTGTGTCTGTGCCTGAAATAAATAGAGACTGTGTAGTTGACTAAGTAGTATTTAAAACGCAACTGAAATCTAACACAAAGCGAGTGGCTGAGCCATGTTTCAAGCTCCGTACGCAAAAGTACTGTATGTGTGGCTGTGTTTGTGTCACTGTCGCCATCATGTGCTGCGCAAGTGTAAATGTGACCGGCACAGAATCAGTTATATGAGACTGATTGGCCGATCACAGGTTAAGGGCAATCATGCTCAAAACTGACCGATTCCAGTCACTGGCCGATCGATTGGTAGATCTCTAGAAAATACTCTTTATATTTACATTACAGAAGCATAAAAAGACTGTGGCTGTTGTGATGATTGGTAAAAGTCCTGTTTCACAGAACATAATGCACCTGTTAAATGGTGCATACCTGTATTTAGTAAGTAAGTAAGTACAGGTACTCCTTTACGATGGCCCGACTTGTGATATTTTCACGTTATGGTGGAAATCAGATAATAAACAAAAATACTTATTCAGCAGAAATTGTACCCTGAAATTTTGAATTTTGTATTTTCCCCGACAAACGATATGTAGTTTATGTATTGTGGAATTTAAATCTCTTTCTATAGTTAATGCTATATTAACAAGACCTTTTTCAAACATGGTAGCCTAGCGGTTAAGGTACTGGACTATGAACCACAAGGTCCAGGGTTCAAATCCCACCTCTGCCAAGCTGCCACTGTTGGCTCCTTGAGCAAGGCCCTTAACCCACAATTGCTTGCATTGTAAGATTGTAAGTCGCTCTGGATAAGGGCGTCTGCTAAATGCTGTAAATGTATTTATATAGCACTTTTTACAATGGTGCATTGTCTCAAAGCAGCTTTCCAAGTTTAAATTATCTCCTAATATCTACGTCCAATCCCAAATTGAGCAAGCCTAGGGCGACAGTGGCAAGGAAAAACTCCCTAAGTGTTATGAGGAAGAAACCTTGGGAGGACCAAAACTCAAAAAGGGACCCAACCTCCTTGGGCGGCGTAGATGATAAGATGACATGTACTCATGTTTAGGTTATGTACATCTGTCTGGCCACAAGGTTTCTAATTCTGAATAGGGATTTTATTTTACCTGTTAGACTTAGTCTAAGGAAACCGACTGCCCACAGATCATGCGCAGCAAATTTAGTTTGCGCCGATGAATCCACTGTTCTCCTGTGAAGACAGCAGAGCCCATTTATCCTGCGGCAGCACTGCCTTGGACGTTGTACACTTCCTGGATTTTACGCTTTGCTGCCCTTATTGCTGCTGACCTTTCAAAGCACAATCAATAAGTTAAGCCTATGTACAGTATGTGGCATGGCAAGAAGTGACTTACTTTAGCAGTGCATGCAGGAGTGCAGAAATGTTGCACGAAGTTGTTCAAAAGGATTTTCACAATTCACTATTATAATGAAAAACATTTACGTCTGCAGAAGTCAGTGGTTAATGACAGTTTAAGTTTGGGTTAAGATTGCTTTTTCCCAGACAATTACGTATGACCACAGTAGCCTGTGTAACATCCTTTCACTTTAGCAGCAGAGGTCTTAAGAATTACAAAACGTTGAACAGCGCACACCTTTAAAGTAGTTTTGAGGTGATGACTTTTATTTATTTTTTTGTTAAGGTACTAGTTTAGCCACCCTAAACATACAGACACAGTAGAACGACTGTTGCATACACAAGCATTGCATAAACACCTGACCTCTGCTATGCATTTTTAGAGTCCAGTAAATTTATCATTCAAAAATTGATAATGAGCCCATGTGTGTGGTTTTACGTGAGAGTGTGTGATATGTGAGAGAGGTGAGTGCGTTCACTGTTCATTTGCAAGCACATAAAATCTCACTCCAGCTTTACTTCAAAATCTTTGCCTGATAAAGGGCAGCTTTTAATGAGCATATAAATGAAATGATATTCATTAGCAAAGTTCTCAGTGCTTATTCTTTAACATATGGAGGTACTGAAATCAGACAAGTGAAATGTTCACTTAAATGGAAAGGTTGTATGCTATTTTTACTGATTGCTTGGATTAGTCATCAGGTGTTGGTCAAAGGTTTTAGATTTATTGCCATTTAAGAAGATACCAGTACTGTAAGTAACCTGAAATGGTACAAATGTAAGGAGTAAATCGGAAGAGGATAAAGTAGGTTACAAAATATTTAGACATTTTGTCTGTGTGACAGTAATTTTGGAACCACTGCATTACTACACCATATAGATCAGTATTTGGGCAATATCGTGCTACATGATGAGGAAAAGTCACCCTGATCCAAATATGAGCACTAAGAAATGCAGTAGCCCTTAAGCTGGTCAGCTTTATATGTGTATATATATATATATATATGTGTATATATATATATATATATATATATATATATATATGGGGAAATGGGGCAATGTAAAACCTTTGACCTGTATTATACTGTGACCTCTACAGGAGTGGATATTGTAGTTTACACCCCATTTAAAATGTGTTTTAAATGTGACTAAATTTAATTTTCGGTGTTCGCATTTCTCTACATGAGACTGTGTTATGTCGTCTGTCTGAACATATACAGGTACAGTGAAAAATGCATTGAAAGACAATATTTCAACCACAACACTGAAGATCAGACGGATGAAACAGAGACTTAACAAGCTGATAAGACCATTTTATATAGTTATAGGTCAGAGAGAATAAACATTTAGTGGGGGGGGGACTAAAAAGTTCTTTTTACAATAGGACAAGTGCATACACTTAGGAACGGCATTTACAATTTGTTACAAGTAAGTAGTGGAACGTCATCCACACAGACATGAGTAACTTACACAAAGTCTCTAAACACATCAGCCGAGTTTGGACAGTCTCGAGTCCAAACATGAGCTGATAAGCAAGGGATGACCCACGACCAGTAAGGTATTTACTTACACAGATAGATGCAACCATGCATGATGGACTTCTGCTCTTAGACTCTTATATCTGCTTGATTGGCTGTTGAAGTGACTGCATTAATTGGCTGTTTATACCCACAATGTTAAAAAGACATATTGTTTTCTATTATAATTATTATTGGTAAAACCCCAATGGACGTTGATGGAATGATTGTCAAACAACCTGTTTTCTTGACATCATAGTTGCTATCCATAATTGCACATTCAAGAAATACCATTATTCTTGATTCATTTAAACAGTGCTGCATCTTAAGATCTGTAACAGATGACTTGAAACAAGCTAAGCCTTGGTGGTGTTTGCAGTATTTACATTTCTTTCAAATCACAGGTTACTGAGTCATTTCTACAGAAATAACTTGAGCTTCGAGCGTCAGGCATGTGACATCAGTCATACTGCTGTACTGTCACAGTGCATCTCTTCAGTTGATGAGCAGCCTCGGGCTAATTGTGCAGGTACTAAAAGCAATGCTGAAAAAGCATTCCTTACCTGCTGCTACTCGGTCCAAGTGGACAATGCGCCATGGCGCATGTATTTCATATGTTCATCTGTATAAATAAATGCATACATATTTACAGGCAGCCAATAGCAATAAGACCTACGCTAGAGCTTTATTGGGGCCACTGTAGTTTATTAGGTACACCTCCATCTTTCTACACTCATTTTATCAGTTTCATTTCACTTACAGCATTTAGCAGACGCCCTTATCCAGAGTGACTTACAGTTGGTACAATCTTACAATCCTAGCAATTGTGGGTTAAGGGCCTTGCTCAAGGACCCAACAGTGGCAGCTTGGCAGAGGTGGGATTTGAACCCTGGACCTTCTCGTCCATAGTCCAGTACCTTACCTGCTAGGCTACCACAGTCCCAGTTCCACTTACCATATACAGTACTGTGCAAAAGATGTTTCAGTTCCTAGTCTGCTTATTCTTTAAGTTGTAGTGGTCACTGCACTTTGTTAGTCCCCTTTACTCTGTTCTCTAATGGTCTAATGACAGGACCCCCACAGATCAGGTACTATTTGGGTGGTGGATCATTCTCAGCACTGCAGTGACACGTGGTGGTGGTGTGTGAGTGTGTGTTGTGCTGATAGCTGATCAGACACAGCAGTGCTGCTGGAGTTTTTAAACACCTCAGTGTCACTAGTGGACTGAAAATTGTCCACACACCAAAAATTTCCAGCCACCAGTATCCTGCAGGCGGCATCCTGTGAGCACTGATTAAAAACACAGTGTTTAAAAACTCCAGCGGTGTCTGATCCAATCATACCAGTAAAACCCACACTAACACACTACCACCATGAATAATCACCCATATAGTATATGATCTGTGGTGGTCCTGTGGTGGTCCTGTGGTGGTCCTGACTATTAGAGAATAAAGAGGACTAAAAAGAATTCAGATAAACAAATGGACTACAGTCTGTAACTGCAGAAACTACAAATTATATGGTAGCATTTGGCACTACTGAAAAGCAAGTAGGAACATTTGTGAAATGGACAATTCCTCTGTACACAAGTCCAGATTTCCTTGTCATATCCTTTTAGTTGAAGCACATGCTCAGACAACACTTGCGTGTGTTTGATCTCCTCATCGGGAACCTGTTTAACTTAGAACTTCAGCCATTGTTCACCTATTATAAATATGGCAGAGCATAACATACTTTCAACATTGTGACAGTGCGAAAAAATGGCAGAATTAAGTGAATGTGTCTGAAGCCAAGTGGTTGTTTGATGAAAAGGGGCTCTTCTCGGTGCCAAATCATTCCTTAACTGAAGGTTTCTATGGGGCTGCTACATGGCACAATAGAACATTATGCCAAAGCTAGATCATTTATTTCCACACCAGTTGCAGGCAGACTAAATCATACAATTTTGTTCTGTACTTCTGCATAACAAAACGTTGGTTATCACAAGGTTACATTAGTAATAGTGGTCTCAAAGGTAAGGAAACTTCTAAGGGAAGGTAAACAAGACTGAACACTTAGTATGCATTTCATAGATGACCGGGGGATGGACTGGTACCTTGTCTAGGATTGTTCCTTCCTTGTGTCCTGTGCTGCCAGCTAGGCACTGGCTCTCCTGCAACCCCTGATCAGGATTAAGTGAATGACGCTAGTGAATGAATGAATGACCGGGGGAAAGTCCTGTGTACTTATTAATGAATGCTTGATATGTATGCCAGTAACAGATGGTTTTATTTGATGAGAAGAGCTGGAGACAGATTGGTACCAGAGTGTATCAAAAAACAACTGTTATCCTTTTTTTGGATCTTTGTGATGACGGATTTACGAAGTTGATATGGTCCGACAAATCCATCAGAAGTTAAGTGCAACATGAACTGGGGAGTTTAATGAGTGGTTGGTGTATCATAGTGTATCAACACTTACATTAACCTACAGAAATCATTAACGCAACTCATGTTTTATAATAAAGTGTTGAAAAATCTCGTATAATTTAGTCAGTAACCGATTGAATGTGAATAGTAAAAGCAAAAAACTCAGACACTAGCATAGCTGCTAAGCTAACTGCAGCCTGTGTCCTGGAGAATTCAGTTCCTGTTTTGCTTTCGGTTGGCTCTTATAAACTAACCTTTTTAGGATGCGTGGAGACTTATTTGCGCTACGAATACAGGATTGTAGATGTAAAAATAAAGAAAAACACAAACACAGCGGACATCTTCTCTGAGCAAGACTCGTACACGTTTAAGCAAGTGTGCCAAGCTCTGAGATGGTTGAGAACTGAGGTACCACTATACTAGTAAAGTCTCAGTATTTAAAAAAAGTCAAGTTTTTACTCAAGTTTTGAGCTATGGTTTGAATTGAGATGGATTCAGTAGATTTAGTAGATTCAATCAAAATGGAAAATAAAAACATTTTCACATAAATATGATTACAAATGAAAAGCTAACACTGCTTGTGTTTTCTGTTTTGTTTGTTTTTTATAAAGGTCGGTAGCTTAGAATAAATAGCAGTATATGTAAATGTATGCAGTTTTAACCATACTGTATGTCCTATTGATATTCTTGCCCATTTTGTCTAAATAACTGTCTGAAAATAGTGAGTGTCGTAGTTTATTTTCTTTCCTGCTGGTATTTTGGCCAAGCTACTCAGACATAATGTGCCATGTTGTCCTTTATGATAAAAGAAGAGATCAATCACTATTTTCTGAGTAATTTATCTCTCTACATGCAGTGTAGTCATTAAGCCTTCTTTGAATTCTTTGTACCTTTGTGCATCTTAATGACAAGAACCCTACAGGGTACCTCTCATCATTTTAGGAAGCGTGAATGGTCTTTGCTAGGGCTTTTCCGCTGGCTGTTTTGTCTCCATCTTCCCGTTATATTCTCTTCCCTGAAAAGAACCTAGTCCCCAGATGGGATGTCAGTTTTCATCTCCCTAAGGAGTTGACCATATGGCAGCCTTCAGAGGCCTTGTGTGTGATGAACATATGTAAATATTGTGCTCATGAAACTTTTATTTGTCCAGCCATCCTTCCCATGGCTATATAACCATCACTGGCCACAGTCAAGTTGGAAATAGAATGGTGGCTGGGGATCTGGATATGGTAAGTGAGCTGAGTCTGTTTTTTGAAAGATTCAACTCTGAGGTGCAACCCCTGTCCTCCTGAAACACCCCCAGCTCAGCTGACTTGCTGATGGGACTCGCAGACAAATTAGCTCCTCTTCACCCCAATATTCATTCTTTCAACATATGTTACCCTGAAAACACTTGGATTTACATGCTCGACAGAGCCTATTCACACCTGGATGAATCCGGGACCAGAGTGAGGATCATTCTCTATGATTTCTCAAGTGTCTTCAGCACCATTTGGCTCTTCCTACTGGGAAACAAACCTGGGCAATACAGGTTGACACCCCACTGTTTCCTGGACTACCTTACCAACAGACCACAGTTTGTGAGGGTTCAGCACTGTACATCAGAAACTGTAATGAGCAGCACTGCTGCACCCCAGGGAACAGTACTGTTTCAATTTTTATTCACCCTGTACACTGCATTTTCAGTACAACACTACCTCATACCACCTGCAGAAGTTCTTTTGTGACTCCAGAGTTGGGGTGCATTAGGAAGTCCAAGCACAGAATGCTGGTGGAGAACTGTGGTGCAGGGAGAATCAGCTGCAACGTAATACCAACAAGGCAAAGAGATAGTGGTAGAGTTCCAACATGCCAGGGAATGCCTGATGCCAATCACATTAAGGGGCGAGGAGATGGCGGTGTTGCAGTCCTAAAAATACATGTGGGCTCACCTAAATGAAAATGAAACAAAACAGTTTTTGGGACTAGCCTGACCATATTGATGTACTGTATAAGAAAGAGTCAGAGCAGACTTTTCTTCCTAAGGAAACTCCGGTCTTTCAATATGAGCAGTAAGCTATTGGAACTGTTCTTTCAGTCTATTGTGGCCAGTGTTCTGTTTTGTGCAGTGGTCTGTTAGATAAATGGTGCCAGTGTAGGGGATGTTAAGCACCTCAATAAACCGTTTAGGAGGCCAGATCTTTCACAGGGACAAAGCTGGACACACTGGAGGCCTTAACAGAGATGAAGTTTTCCAAAACATATTGGAAAATTCTGCTTATCATCTCCATTGCACTAAGATTCGGCAGACAGACTCATTCCACCAATGTGTGGTTGGAAGCACATAAGGAAATCTTTTCCACCAGCCACTCTTTGGCTTCATATGGTTCTTACCAACCTCTGAACCTTACCTTAGTCTCACAACATGAACAGCAAACAATATACCAGCAAAAGCTCCAGAACTGTCCACCGCCATGCTTCACAGTAGGTATGGTGTTCTTGGGAGGCAACTCAACTTTCAAACATGATAAGTTGAGTTTTTACCAAAAAGTTCTATTTTGGTTTCATCTGACCACATGATATTCTCCCAATCCTTTGCTGGATCATCCATATGCTCTCTGGAAAACTTCAGACGGGCCTGGACACATACTGGCTTAAGCAGGGGGACACGCCTGGCACTGCAGGATCTGAGTCTCTCTTGGCGTAGTGTGTTACTGATGGTAGCCTTTGTTACTTTGGTCCCAGCTATCTGCAGGTCATTCATCAGGTCCCTCTGTGTAGTTCTGGGTAGTTCTCATGATCATTTTGACCCCACAGGATGAGATCTTGTGTGGAGCCCCAGATCGAGGAAGATTATCAATGGTCTTGTACGTCTTACAATTGCTCTCACAGTTTATTTATTCACACCAACCTGCTTGCCTATTGTAGATTCACTCTTCCCAGCCTGGTGCAGGTCTACAATTTTCTTCCTGGTGTCCTTCGACAGCTCTTTGGTCTTGGCCGTGGTTGAGTTTGGAGTCTGACTGTTTGAGGGTGTGGACAGGTGTCTTTTATACAGATAATGAAGTCAAACAGGTGCCATTAATAAGAAGGACAGAAGACCTTCTTAAAGAAGTTACAGGTCTGTGAGAGCCAGAAATCTTGTTTTATATTATATATTATATAATAAATAATATAAATAAATAAATAAATCTTGTTTGTGTGTGACCAAATACTTATTTTCCACCATGATTTACAATTACATTTTTTTAAAATCCCACATTGTGATTTCCTGGATTTTTTCCCCCATTTTTTCTCTCATAGTTGAAGTGTACCTATGATGAAAATTACAGATCTCTCTCATCTTTCTCAGTAGGAGAACTTGGATTCAATCAGTGGCTGATTAAATACTTTTTTGCCCCACTGTATGTTCATTCATGTAATAAGGCTAAAAAATTATCTGCCTTCAATAAACCTAAAAGCAGCTTAATTGAATTTCAAACCCCAAATCTTTTTTGCATGAGGAAACGTCATTCATTACAAATTTTGTGAATATCTGGGTTTTCCCTCTCTAATTATGCAGAAAGATTGTATTTAATCAGTGGACACCACTTGTTTTCATTACAGCACACCTACCATAATTATTTTCTTTTTTAAGGTAGAGGATAATTATTTTCACTAAAGATACTACATAGGTGTGAATTGTCTTTAGTATACAGATAGTCTAATAAATTAGCAGAAATGTGCAAAATTTTGTGGTCAAGCCCAGGTTATACAACTAAACAACCATTCTCACGTCTATAAGTGTTCATGGAAGTAGGGTTAAATGGTTCATACAGCCCACACTATGTAGTATAGACCCTGTGTTGACTCAGAGACGAAGACAATAGCAATGGGAACACACATAAATTATGCTGAAATAGATAGACATTATAAATGTATGGCTTTCTGAATATTTATTATTTTTGTATATTATGTATGGTTACTCTTGACTTTTAAAATTGCACAGAGACAAAATTGCTCAGTTTTGGAAAACATTGTATTTCAAGTATAAGTGCAGAGTTAGGAGAGCTTAGCAGTGAAACAGATTTCGATCCTTAAGTGTTAGATGTCAGTCAATCAATGTCTGTGTCAGATTAACTGTCAAAACCACTCGTGCAATACATATGTTCTAAAATGTCCTAAATGTCTAAAGTTAACCTGTTCAGTTGTAGGTTAGCAGCACAGAATGTGATGTTAACAGCATGGGGTAGAGTAGAAAAGTTGAATGGGCACTTTCAGATGTCGAACCAGGTTTGACCATATGTTCCATTTAATGGCCATCCACGGAGGGGGAAATTGACAGATTGACTACCGAAAATGCCAAGCCTTTGGTAGGGGTCCTTTGCCAATAGATGACCCCCCACCCTACTCCACTCCACAACCATCCTCCTTTCCTTCAGACGCAGCAAATCATCTCTGGCTGTGATGCCCAGTCAGATTTGAAATCCCTACCAGGACTCAGACTTGGGTCCCTGCACTGGTGGGCCACCAAAGCACCCATTTTGTCAGATTACCCCTTGAAAATTTTAATAAACGAAATGTAGGTTTAACAGATTATAACTCTCATCATCAAAGTGAACTCTTTAAAAGTCCAGCTCAATTATTAAATTTAACTGAAATTATAATCGTCTTGTTTTCTTCAGAGTGAAATTGACTGTTTCTGCACCAATGCTATGCCTCGGCCTAATGGGCAGCATATTATTAAGAAGGAGAAATGTATGGAGCAGCTCCACTGCCTCAATGGCAAGAGCCAGCTGCTAGAAACTAGTGAAGGTTGGTTGGTTGGTACGCTTACAGAACCCTCTGATGGACTGGTGCCTTGTTCAGGGTGTATCTCTACTTGCGCCCAGTGATTTACGGGTTATGCTCCGAACCCTCCTCGCAACTCTGACCAGGATAAGTGGGTATAAACACAAAAACAGGAAAGCATATGGTGCCAACCTTTCTGATATTGGGCCATCTTTCCAAACTGGATGCCAGAGCAAGGTGGATATTGATTTCAAGGAATCTACCAAGATGCCACTGGCAACTTTGAAATACTTTTTTGTATGTTTTTATGGTTGAGATAGGTGTGTGTATGGCAGATTGGCAAGAAAGAAGCCTCTTCTAGAAAAAAGTGTCTTGTTCATGCTTCCGCTGCCATATGATTTCATGGTTAGGTGAGACCAAGATTGAACTTTTTGGACTGAAATCCAAGGAGTATGTTTGGCAAAAACTAAACACAGCACACCACCTAAAATGCACATACCTTCTGTTAAATATGATGGTGGAAACATTATCTCAGGCTGGGCAGTTGGATAGGATTAAAGGAAAAATGGCTGCTGTGAAGTACACCCAAATTGTTAAAGAAAATCCTCTGCTAGATAGCTATAGATGGGCAGATGGTTCCTAAACTCTAAACATAAAAGAGGAAAAAAAAGCCGTAGCTCAAGGATAGGAAGGTGAATGTTCTTGGGTTACCAAATCAGAGCGCTGACCTAAATCTGACTGAACTTGAATAATTCTGCATTAAAGAATGGGCAAATATTCCCCAGTCTAGATCTGCAGAGCTGGTAGAGACATATAACAAAACAGACTGATGCAAAAAAAATGGCTTTATCAGGTACAAGTGAGGGTCTGATCCAATTCTGCTAGTTCTGCTAGTCCTGCTAGATGTACCAGAACAATGAAATTTATTTGATCTGATTCAATAATCTGGGAAAAGAACATCAGATCGGGTTATGTATTTATTTAGTTTTAATAGTGGCTGGGTCTCAGATATGAACATGCCTGCAGTTAGTCATTTTTAAAATGTTTTATTTATATATAGTGCTTTTTACAATGAAACATTTGTCTCAAAGCAACTTTAGAGTTTTAGGTTATCTTCTAATATCTAGGGCCAATCCCAGATTGAGCAAACATGGGAAAAACTCCCTAAACGTTATGAGGAAGAAACCTCGGGTGGCACAGATGATATATATATATATATATATATATATATATATATATATATATATATATATATATATATATATATATATATATATACATATATATAGCAGCATAGCTAGAAATAGGAGAACCAGAAGGTAGCACAGCCAAAAGGGATCACATTGAGACATCTAAGTTAGTACAATCTAGGTTGATAAGTAGAACAATAGAAAAACAAAAATCATTCTAATCAGTTCACTTTAAATAATCCTCTAGCATGCATGTACAGTGGGGAAAAAAAGTATTTAGTCAGCCACTGATTGTGGAAGTTCTCCTACTTAGAAAGATGAGAGAGGTCTGTAATTTTCATCATAGGTACACCTCAACTACGAGAGACAAGTTGAGAATTTAAAGAATTTAATTGTAAATTATGGTGAGAAATAAGTATTTGGTCAATAACAAAAGTTCAACTCAATTCTCAATAAAACATAACCTTTGTTGGCAATGACAGAGGTTAAACATCTTCTCCAGGTTGGCACACACTAGCTGGTATTTTGGTCCATTCCTCCATGCAGATCTCCTCTAGAGCAGTGATGTTTCGGTGCTGTTGCTGGACAACACGAACCTTCAACTCCCTCCACACATTTTCTATGGAGTTGAGGTCTGGAGACTGGTTAGGCCACTCCAGGACCTTGAAATGCTTTTTACGGAGCCACTCCTTTGTTGCCCGAGCGGTGCGTTTGGGATCATTGTCATGCTGGAAGATCCAGCCACGGTCCATCTTCAATGCTCTCACTGATGGAAGGAGGTTTTGGCTTAAAATCTCACGATAAATGGCCCCGTTCATTCTTCCCTTAACACGGATCAGTCGTCCTGTCCCCTTTGCAGATAAACAGCCCCAAAGCATGATGTCTCCACCCCCATGCTTCACAGTAGGTATGGCGAAGCATTCTTCTTCCTCCAAACACGGCGAGTTGAGTTTTTACCAAAAAGTTCTATTTTGGTTTTTTGGTTTCAGACCTCTCTCATCCTTCTAAGTAGGAGAACTTGCACAATCAGTGGCTGACTAAATACTTTTTTGCCCCACTGTATTTGATAGAAAATCACACTGAGCTAGAACTGGCAAACATTGAGTTAAGTTGAATTTGGAATTTTATTTTAGATTTTTATTTTATGATTTGGCCAGCATTCAGGTTTGAGAATGATCAGAGCCCTGAGAGAACAATCACGTTTTACAGAAGAAAGCTTTGACATATTTTATTTTATGAGATACCATTTGCAGGAAATAAGACAGGGGTTAGCTGGCACACACTATAATAATGTTTAGCTGTTTAAATAAATCTAATCTAGTAACTAATCTTAATATTTCTTAATATTTCATTGTGGGCTACATCTGAATTTTAACATTAATCTGTGGGTTTGGATTTGTCTGGTTGTCTGTAATGTACAACCCTACATTAACTTTAAAATTAGCTTGATGCCATGTCTATCATGTTAGCTTCAACTAACATGCTGTTTGCTAAATTCATATTAAGCATGCAATTTTACATAATTACACATGAAACTTTGAGAGTTTATGTAAACGACTTTTCTAATCTGGTTATTGGAGATGTGCTATATTATTATTAGGTTATTTCTATAACTGGTATTTGTGTAAATAGCAGTAAACACTTGCTTATGACTAGCAGCTCTCTCCCTCTTTCTCTTCAGCCATTATTTTAAAGTACCACTACCTCATCAGTAATCAATTCAGAAATATGGAAGGTGCTTCTATGGTTATATTTGAATATAATTTCATACAATGTTTAACATTATATTTAATCCATTCTGACATAGATATGATTTTATCAGGGTAAGGCTACATGTCTACACAAACTTGCATTGGAATAAGAGAAAATTTCTGTCCTCTCCTTTTATCCATCCATCCATCCATCCATCCTTTGAAAAAAGAAAAATACACTGTGATTACAAACAATGGCTTGTCCTTCATGCCCAACAGTAAAAATGCTAAATTTAGCACTTATTACTGAAGGGACTATTATATTGGTAGCAGATAATTACATCCTCAGAGTCTGGAGTATGTGAATACTCTTTGGATGTGTATTAACTTGCCATTTTCAACCATCACATTGATCCTCATAGGAATGGCAAAACTCATTATTCAATATTCCTTCATGAGTCGCTTGCAATAATGTATTTGTAGCAGACTTTTCTACACCTCCCCAAAGACAGCATAGCGCTGCTTTAAACAAGCATGTATTTGTTATTTTACTGGCCAGCTGCGTGATATCAAGGTCAGGACGTTTTATTCATTAACTTGGATGTTGTGATATACAGTGCATTAGGGAAGTCTTCAGACCCTTTCACTTTTTCACATTTTTGCTTTGTTTTCCCCCATCAATGTGCACTAAATATCCCATAATGAGAACGTGAGAACATATATAGAGTTTTTTGCAACTGTATTAAAAAGGAAAAACTAAAATTTTGCATGAACATAAGTATTCAGACCCTTTTCTGTGGTACTTGAAATTGAGCTCTGGGGCCTCCATATATCTTGATCATCTTTGAGATTTGTACACCTGAGATTTTTTGAGAGTTTCTACACCTTAGAGTTCACCTGTGGTAAATTCAGTTGATTGGGCATGATTTGGAAAGACACACACCAGTCTGTATAAGGTCTCACAGCTAACAATGCATATCAGAGAAGAAAAACCAAGCCGTGAGGAAGAAAGAACTGCAATGAAAGTTCCCAAGAGTAATGACCTCCATCATTCTTAAATGGAAGATGTCTGGAATAACCAGGACTCTTCATAGAGCTGGCTGCATCACCAAAGTAACTAATTGGGCCAACCATCCATGCAGCACCCCACCAATCTGGGTTTTATGGAACAGTGGCCAGATAGTAGCCTCTGCTTTGTAAAATATGCATGTAAGCCCAATATGCATGCAAACTCCAGACAGGCTTTCATTCCAAGCAATTCTCGAAGCTGCACACAGGATCTTTGGAGCTCAGCCAGAGTGACCATTGGTCTCCTCTCTTACCAAGGCCCCTTTCCTCAATTAGTTAGTTTGGTGGGATGCCCAGCCCTAGGAAGAGTCCTTGTTGCTTCTTCCATTTAAGAATTGTGGAGGTCACTGTGCTCTTGGGAACTTTCAGTGCAGCAGTTTTTTGCAGCCTTCTCCAGATATGTGCCTCCACACAATCCTGTCTCTGAGCTCTACAGGCAGTACTTTCCTTCTCATGGCTTGGTTTTTGCCCTGATATGCATTGTTAGCTGTGAGATCTTATATAGACAGGTGTGTATCTTTCCAAATCATGTCTCGTCAACTGAATTTACCACCAGTGGACTCAAGTCAATGTGTAGAAAAATGGGAGCCTTTCAGAGCCAATTTAAACTGTCATAGCAAAGCGTCTGAATACTTATTTCCATGCGAATTTTGTTTTCCATTTTAATACATTTGGAAAAATTTCTACAATTCTCCTTTTCACTTTCTCATTATGGGGTATTGAGTGCAGATCGACCGTGGAAAACTTTTTTTTTTTTTTTTTTTTGTGCATGAAAGGTTCAATTTAGTTGCATTTTACAAATACTCTTTGTAACAGAATAATAAAATAAAAATTGTAAAAAGAAAAAACTCACCAGAAACAAGAATAACAACTATAAAACTTTTCAGTTACTGATGCTTTGAATACTATTCCATTACTATACACTGAGAAAAGTGGTTTCACATTTTGTACAAATGCATTTATGTTTGCATGACCTATGTTTTGAATAGTGCAGGTTTAATATGTGGAGGTAAAATGTATAGATTCATTTATGAGAATTAGCTTTTTCTACATTTAATTCACCAAGCATGGCCATTAACAAAGTTGCTTCCGAGGCAGTTTGGAATGTAACTGTAAAGGTTACAACCAAGGACAGACCATTGTTATGCA
Organism: Ancistrus triradiatus; assembly: GCA_025084515.1. NCBI lineage: Eukaryota > Metazoa > Chordata > Actinopteri > Siluriformes > Loricariidae > Ancistrus > Ancistrus triradiatus. Next base: position 182,361 of record JAJAGP010001182.1, on the reverse strand, counting down.
CTCTAGCACTCAGCAGTCCTGTTCAGCGAGCTTGCGTGCCCTGCAGCTTCATGGTTGACCTGTTGTTGCTTGTATACCTTCCACTTCACAAAAGCAGCACTTAGATTTCACAGAGACAGCTCTAGCAGGGCAGAAATACGAAGACTTGGCGTCTTTTAACATTTCCATATTGTAAGTCTCTTCTTCAATGGACGCTGCATTGCAGTGTGATTGATTTTATGAACCTGTCATCAGTGGATGTGGCTGACATAGCCAACTCTGCTAATAGAAGAGGTGTCCGTACACTTTTGCCTATAATGTAAAGGTGAAATATGTTTTCACAATGGGTCAGAGTTGAAACATGAAATGTTTGTGGTACTGTTTAGGTATTTAAAGGTGATACCTGTTGGAAAATGTGCAGGAGAGTAGGTACTGATTTTTGCATATGCAATTAATGAGAATTCTGCACTGACCACGGTTCGCTGGCCTCTGTGCTCTTATGTGGGTTATCTTACTCTAGCTGAATGTCAGCACTCAAGTGCATGTCTGCCAGGCAGCCCTGGTAAATCAGTTGTTAAATCAGTCTCTGTAGCACACAGGTAGCATAGTGCAACGAGTGAAAAGAAGAGCCACAGTAAACCTAATGTTTGTGTGTACAGCCATCATAAATAAAGTTTTTAAATGTATTGGCAGCTGTTGGATCCAGTTCTGTCACTGATACAAATGTTCTGCTTCATCCTCCGAGACATTTCATCCATCAACTACTGAACCTCGGCGCACCTGCTTTTGTACGTATGACGGGATTCTGTGCAGATTCATGAACGGATATTTTCAGCTGCCTTGGGCACTCGTGGCACATTTCAATGTGGACAGGCTTCTTCTCGCCCGAAAAGTGAGGTAACCGAGCACTCCGTATCAAAAACATGTGGGCATGACTGAGGTTTCACCATGTTGGCCAATTATATATCAATCCTTCCCACATGCTGTGCCATGACATGAGTATTGCACACAGCTTTCACCAGCCTGATCTAATAGTCCTTTACCAGGCTGACAGGCCACCAAATATAATCCCCTGTGTTTATACCAGAGAGGTTTAACTTAAAAAATCGCCCACAGCCTATTATTTGGCATTTGCCAAATGAATGATGGAAGAAAAGAAACCATTTCCAATTTCCACATACTTTTCTGAATGAATACATATATGCACTGCAAATAGGTTTAAACCTGTGCAGGAGAAATGGATGTTTGCATTCCTTGGGTTGTGAAGAGTAGTACTTTATATAGAAATGACAGCTGTTGGTCTGCCTGTAGGATTTTGGTATGACAGTAACTGACAGGTCTAAAAAAGTTACGCTCATGTCCAGGTGGGCATGAAATATGGAAAAAGACGAAAGAAAGTAAATAAAAACATCTTCATGCGATGTATCATGGTACAACCCCAAATCAGAAGAAGTTGGGACTGTACAGAAAGTGCAAAAAATAAAAGCAGTGTTTACATTTACTTTGACTTTTATTTCATTGCAGACAGTATGGACCAGTATGGACCAATGTATATGGTAAAGTATTGCCATTCCTTCTCACAACACTTGATAAAGACACTCGGGATACCAAACAATGAAGTGTTTCGGGTGTTTTGTCCCAATCTTCCTGCAAACACGTCTTAAAGTGTGCAATAGTATGAGATTGTTTCAAAATCTCCATACAGTCTCTCCATACAAAATCTCCATACATCATTATGGATGGATCAGGACTGTAATCAGGCCAGTCCAGTCCAGTACCGGTACCCTCTTCTTCCACAGCCTTTGTAATGTGGGCAGCATGTGGTTTGACATTGTCTTGTTGAAAAATGCATGGACATGATCAACATAAACCTTCTTTTCTTGCACAGTAACGATTTAGGTGGCATTTGTGAATGTAACTCCATATTGACAAAGGTCTGATAAAGTAATCCCTTACAGATGTGATTATATCAGCTATTAATGAATAGCAGTTCTTGCTGCAGTGCCGTCTGAGGGATCGGAGATCACGAGTCTTCAATTTGGGCTTGCACTCTTGTCCTTTACAAACTGAAATTCCTTAGATTCTTTGAATTGTTTAATGATATTATGCACTGTAGAGGGAAAATGCATTCAAATCTTTTCCAGTCTTTGAGGAACAGGTTTCTAAACATTTCAACAATATTCCCATCCATTTGTTGACAAACAGGAGATCCTCAGCCCAACGTTTCTCCTGAAAGACTCAGCCTTTCATGGATAATGCTTTCATTATTTAGTTGTTTTTGAACCTTATTACTAGCCCTAAATTGCCTCCGTCCCAATGTTTTTGGAAAGTGTTGCAGACCTGATATGTATTGGTGTCCTGCTGTTTGCATTTAAATAAAAGTCTGAAAAACGTTTTCTGATTTGGGGTTGTGTTTTTCATAAACATCTTCTGGTAACATTTTCTTGAATAATCCATTAAAGACTTTGACCCTTTTAAAGTGATAGGCCCCATGTTATTCCTGTATAGACTGACTTAGGTTTAACCCTTCTTAAAGCAGAGAGCATTGGTTTAGAGTAATCTATCATAACTAGTATTACACTTGGGAGATTGTCCATTTAAACGAATCGTTAGTAATGTCCTCTGAAAGTATATGAAACCATATATTTTGTCAAACAAACACAGAACCTCCAGTGGTGTGAAGAAGTGTTTGGCCCCTTCCTCATTTTCTTATTTTTTTGCATGTTTGTCACACTTAATTGTTTCAGAAAATAAAACCAATTTAAATATTAGTCACAGACAACACAAAATGCAGTTTTTAAATGAAGGTGTTTATTATTAAGGGAGAAAAAAATCCAAACCTACATGGCCCTGTGTGAAAAAGTGATTGCCTCTAAACCTAATAACTGGTTGGGCCGCCCTTAGCAGCAACAACTGCAGCCAAGTGTTTGTGATAACTTGCAATGAGTCTTTTACAGCATTGTGGCAGAATTTTGGCCACTCATCTCTGCAGAATTGTAGTAATTCAGCCACATTGGAGGGTTTTCCAGCAGGAACGGCCTTTTTAAGGTCATGCCACAGCATCTCAGTAGGATTCAGGTCAGGACTTTGACTAGGCCACTCCAAAGTCTTCATTTTGTTTTTCTTCAGCCATTCAGAGCTGGACTTGCTGCTGTGTTTTTGATCATTGTGCTGCTGCAGAACCCAAGTTCGTTTCAGCTTGAGGTCACAAACAGATGGCCGGACCTTTTCCTTCAGGATTTTTTGGTAGACAGCAGAATTCATAGTTCCATTTATCACAGCAAGTCTTCCAGGTCCTGAAGCAGCAAAACAGCCCCAGACCATCACACTACCACCACCATATTTTGCTGCTATGATGTTCTTTTTCTGAAATGCTGTGTTACATTTAGGCCAGATGTAATGGGACACACACCTTCCAAAGAGTTCAACTTTTGTCTCGTCAGTCCACAGAATGTTTTCCCAAAAGTCTTGGAGATCATCAAGATGTAGAAACACTGAGATGAGCTTTAATGTTCTTTTTGCTCAGCAGTGGTTTTCATACTGGAATTCTGCCATGCAGGCCATTTTTACCCAGTCTCTTTCTTATGGTGGAGACATGAACACTGACCTTAGCTGAGGCAAGTGAGGCCTGCAGTTCTTTGGATGTTGTTGTGGGGTCTTTTGTGATCTCTTGTATGTGTTGTTGCTGCACTCTTGGGGTAATTTTGGTCGGCCGGCCACTCCTGGGAAGGTTTACCACTGTTCCATGTCTTTGCCATTTGTGGATAATGGCTCTCACTGTGGCTCACTGGAGTCCCAAAGCTTTAAAAATGGCCTCATAAATTGTATTAAGTTTTGTGTGTGCTGTTTGTTCACGATAGTCAAGAGATCTCCAATACACTGTAGTATTAGAGATGATAGTTGAAGACAATGAAGTACACTCAAACCTGGGAGACTAATTCTTACTTTAACTCCTATGTGTGATCTGTGGATTCAGAAGTTTCTCAAGGCAATGATCTGTTCTCTTAATTTTTTGGACAATGCTCTTGACTTGTATAGCTGTATTTCTAACATGCAATCAAAGTCAGAGTCAAAAAACCCTAGCCAGTCCAGGAATTTTGTGTGTTTTATTTCAAGCACACCTGATGCAACTAATGAAGCTCTTGATTAGTTTCTTCAGGTGTGCTTGAGACAACATCTGATTTGCAAATGTGTGCTCTTATGAGGGATTTTACTCAGGGGATTGAAGAATTCTGAGACTGCAGTAGTCATTAAAAGTGGCATTTTGTTTTGAATTTGGAAAAACCACTTACATTAGTTGCGTTGAGGCATTTCAGTTGTTGTTTGATTGGTTTATTGCCACCAGCTGAACGTTTAAATAAACCTAATAACCAGTGGGGCTCGAATGATTCTCTGTATATCATTAATAGTCTCATTAATATTTTGACATACTAATCAGGGATGGTGGACCAAGCGTTTAGCGCAGTCACGTCTCCAGAGATCCACAGTTCGATTTTGACCTTGGAGTGTGTGGAATTTGCATGTCCTCCCCGTGTCCGTTTTGGTTTACTAGGGGTACAACAATACACATACTAATCAGTACATGTTGTAGCCAGTGACTGCAATGTAGTGTAAAAGTGCATCAGATTAGTACAGGCCATTGCTCATATAAATTACAACGTCAGTCAGCATTTACAAAATAGCTTCCAGTCTTGGTAAATCATGATGTGGATGCTAAATATACAAAATGGACATGTTATTTTACTCACTGGATAAAGTTCTCCACAGACCTTTAAATAAAACATCGTAGACATTTTGGAGTATTTTTAAACAAGCAAACCTTAGTAATCCTGGGCCTTAGATGTCATTGTGTCGTTGCAAATTTCCCTCGTTAGAAATGGCATTTCTCTGCAACCCGAAACACTGACCATCTTCCACATCAGTTGGTCACAGATGCATCTGCTGACGCTCGGTCATGCCTGAGTACCTAATCTTACCCGTTTCCCTCAGTGAGCACTTTTTGAGATCAGTCTATCCTCAGCTCAGTTGACTAGAACAGAATTTTGTTTTGCCAGCCAGCATCTCCGAGGAAGGTTTTGTACCAATTTCTCTACCTTGAGTAGCTTAAAATTGCCATTTGATCTCATTGCTTGGATTTTCCTCTCTCAGGAGAACTCTGAAAGGGCTGAATATGGGATTTTACAGTGAAGTGAATTGGCCTTTAACATCTGCAGATCAACAACATTTAATTATGTGCTCCTTTTAGAAAATGGAATAGCCGTAGCACTGAGCTTGAAATCTGTCTAAATAAACTTCAAATGTACTGTAAGGGCTCGGGCCTTTTGAAGATATGTATTTGTACTTTTTGTCTTATTGTATAACAAACAACTAGTGCTGCAGCTATTGATTATTTTAGTCATTGAGTATTCAACCGATTATCTCATGGATCTCTTGGGACTGTGGTAGCCTAGCGGATAAGGTACTGGTCTATGGACCAGAAGGTCCAGTGTTCAAATCCCACCTCTGCCAAGCTGCCACTGTTGGGTCCTTGAGCAAGACCCTTAACCCACAATTGCTTGGATTGTAAGACTGTATCAATTGTAAGTCGCTCTGGATAAGGCTGAATGCTTTCTGCTGAGGCACTGAAGCAGTTTTACAACAGACTCATTGTACAGTTTTCATGGGTTTGTTCAGCTTGAAATGATCCCAAACTTGGGATGTTGTCACAGGAAAAGTCGTCCATGAGAAACATGGAGCGCTGGACTGTAACTATGACGATGCTTTGAAGCAAAGAATTTGAATCGATTCTTTTTTTGTAATCAAATTACTTGTTTCTCAAGGAATTGTTTCAGCCCTATAGACAACCTCAGTACCATGTCCACAATTTAAACCTGTAATTCCCACCCAGCCCTCACCCTGAGGACTATGAGACTATGGACCATACGGTGACTATACACATAACTATGAGACTATACACACTGAGACGGGGAAACAGTACAGAGAGCAACATCATGGGCTTTTGAATGGAGCCCCATTAACTCTAACTGACTGGTTTCCAGTGCTGGTTTGAGTTTCACCTCTAGCGAGTTGTGGTTTGAGGGTAGTACGCACATGACACATAGTAGCACATTCTGTGTGTTTTCTTTATTTACCATTAGTTCTCGAACCAGACGCTGTTTCCCAGCAGTTGGAGTTCCCTGGCAACTGTGTACAAGTCCAGGTTTGTGCACCAAGATACCTTCCATCAGGGAAATAATGCCTGAACTTTGCCAGAGACACCCAAGTGTCAGTGCCCATCGGTGCTGGGTCTGTGTGTCTGGATGACTTGATGTGGATTAGAGATAAATAAAGAGCTGTTTGATGTAATCATGCAGGGAATCACTAGGGATGTAATCATACCTAGTCTGCTCCTGCATCGGCAGTAGACTGGATTTGATCATTTCATACATGGATACTTCTTATTTTATTTTAAACACATAATTTATTTGAGCTATTTATGTTCACGCAACATATTGTGTTTCGTTCAAATGATAGCACATGGGCTAAAACTTTTTATTTTGATATTGACACAACACATACTTTGGCTTGCTGTGTCATTGGGGAACTGGGGAGTTTATCCAGTGTATGGTGTATCATAGCGGAGACGAGAAGTTGGCTTCTTATTTGCATTTTCCGGTCCACCTTAAATGACTGCAGATGCATTATGGTACCTGTAAGATGGCGATTCTGAGTGATGATAAGTAAGCAAGTTATTGTTTAAAACACTTGCATTAACCTACAGATGGCCAAAATCATTAGCAATCAACACATTTTATAATAGTTTTGAAAAATGTCATGTATTTTATTGAGTAATGGATTTAACGTGCAAAACACTTATTCTTTTGGTTAACTTACAGCCTGTGTTCTGGAGCATTCAATTCCTGTTTTGCTTTTGGTTTCCTTTCGGTTGGTTCTTATAAACCAAACTTTCTAGAACCCATGGAGATTTATTTGCAATAACAATACAGTACTGTAGATGTTAAAATAAAGAACAACACAATAAAAACAGCTCAGATCTTCTCTGTACGAGAGCTGTTGTGAATCTTAATCAGTGTGTACCGAATCGTGAATTGAGTCGCATGGCCCGACTCGTACAAGTTTAAGCAAGTGCGCCAAGACCTGAGCAATCATCTAGACACTTTTTTTTTCTTGTCAAAATGCATCAAGAACCAAATTCGACTAGTCTTGAGGTGGTCAAGAACTGAATTACCATTGTATATGAATTTTAATGAGAGAAATTAGTCACAATACTCTTATGGGTTTTTTTTGTTATGTAGACTATAGAAGTGGTGACAAATCATATCCAATGACACCTCACAAAAAGACAAAAAGTGTGTGTGAGGGTTTGTTGTCAAACATCAGTGAATGACCTTACGTTTCAAAATCTAGTGAAAGACAAGTAAAGACTGTTGTATTGGGAACAAACTCCACATTAATACTGTATGGTGTATATAGAATGTAACACATCCATTAAAAATAAAAACAGAATTGGACAAAACTACAATTAGTGACTAGATTTTAAATTAAAATAAAAAAGTAATCCAATGACAACTATAATTGCCAACTGTTATAGCATGGACAGACACTTTCCAGACACTGAAAGGGCTGAGTGTGTGATTTGTACTTTTGAAGGCAGTGGGCAAAATACAGGTCATAATTCAGTGTTTAAAGTGTGTGTATTATAATGTCATTATCTAAAGACTGTCCTAAGAACAGTGACGTGCTTTAGGACCAACTATGAGAGGTCGAATGCGTCGAACAAACAGACATAAAGGTGAATTTGCGTCCCTAAGATCGAATTCTTGTTGCCCTTTTCACTCAGAGCGACACTAAGCAGCCAGTGCTATGAGGTCACGTTAATGGAGGAAGGCTGATGCTGCATCTCTTCCAGGTGCAATGATCTGCCCGATGACATTAAATGAGGCGCAGTTTGAACAGATGCAGTATCTGGCTTCACATGGCTCGGTGGAAACACATCAATCAATACCCTCAGCAGACTGGTAGAAGTAGGGGACAATTAGATAGTCAAGGGGAATTGGCGATGACTAAATTGGAAGGCAACTGGTGAAATTCCAAAAAGAAAAAAATGTTGCAGCATGTTAAATGACATAAGATGCCAGTAAGCTATAATTAAACTGTGAATTTGTATATGTTTTCTGGCAGGAATAGCTCAGAAGCAAATGTGTGATTCTTATACTTAGAAACAGTTTGGAGTGAATTATGGCTTATGCTCAGTTGAACACCCAAAATGATAATTAAGATCACTTTATCAATGGTTATGCAGGTAGATATTAATGTGTTTTTGGATTTTTTGTACAAGTTGCATTGGAAGTATACATTTTATGCTCAATAACCAATAAATGATCATCAATAAACAGTTAAAGATGAGGTCTAAATGTACAAATCTTACATATTAATAAACAGTGTTACCAGTGATGTGATTTGGTGCTGATTAGAAGAATAAATGTTAAGAAGCATAGAAGGCCAGGCCAGCTGCAGCTATTCTGAACTTTACAAGACCATAAAGGAACAGCAAATCCGTACTTCGCTTTCAGCTATTAAGAGAACAGGCTGACGCATTGAAACAGCAGGCGATGTCGTCCAGAACATCCAAGGACCTGGAAGGTCCAAAGCCTTTTCAAGCAGATATGACCAAAAATCCTGAAATGTACAGTTCTCAAAGACAGGAAAAAGCCTTTGCCTGAATTCAAGACCTCAAGACTCTTTCGAGAAGAGCAATAAAATTGTTGTCTAATGTTTTGTGTTTAGGAGATGTGTTAAAAGCCATTGCTGTCCAAGATGAACTTTAAAAACAGAATGGAGTTTAAGGCAGAATATAGAAAGTTTGATTCAGAGTGGTTCAGTTGGGAACAGTTGTGTAAGCTGATGAATCATGATTTGAATTGCATGCTGATGGTCCAGAGAGGGTGTCTTTGAAGCTCGTCTTAGAAATACAACAGTGAATGCATCTCCACTACCATTAAGCATGCAGGTAGAGGCGTTATGGTGTGGGGAGCCTTTTCAGCTGCTGGTACTGCTGAGCTGATTCACTGTGAAAAATCAATTAATGCTTTGGAGTATTGAAAAAAATTTCACAATGCTTTGCATCCCACAATGACAAACGATTACATTTTATTTTTCAACCAGACGATGATCCTGCTCACATTGCGAAGACCACAAAGACGTGGCTTGAGAACAAGTCCATCAGGCTCATGTTTTGGCCTGGTCCAGGATTGAATCCTTTTGAGAATAGGTGGTCTCACATTAAACACAAACTAACTGGGCAACAATTTTCAGCTACTCAACTAATCAACTGTTTATAGCCATTAATGTTGAGTGGAACAATACTTCCTTCTTTATCTACTTGTTTAACTCTTGCTAATGTCCTGACCAGGTGTTTGCTGTTGAGAACGTTAAAAGATTCATATTATACAGTTTTGGATTTTGTCATTTTTTGCCCATGTGTGTGGAAAATAAGAAGTATTCATAGGGGAAATTCTTGTACGAGTTGGTTGCAGTCAATAGAGGAAGCAGTTCATTTACAGTGGTGCTTGACAGTTTGTGAATCGTTTAGAATTTTTTATATTTCTGCATAAATATGACCTAAATCATCACATTTTCACACAAGACCTAAAAGTAGATAAAGAGAACCCAGTTAAACAAATGAGACAAAAATATTATACTTGGTCATTTATTTATTGAGGAAAGTGATCCAATATTACATATTAGTGAGTGGCAAAAATATGTGAACCTCTAGGATTAGCAGTTAATTTGAAGATGAAATTAGAGTCAGGTGTTTTCAATCAATGGGATGACAATCAGTTGTGAGTGGGCACCCTGTTTTATTTAAAGAACAGGGATCTATCAAAGTCTGCTTGTCATAACACATATTTGTGAAAGTGTATCATGGCACGAACAGAAAAAGAGTTGTTGATGCTCATCAGGCTGGAAAAATTTACAAAACCATCTCTAAAGAGTTTGGACTCCACCAATCCACAGTCAGACAGATTGTGTACAAATGGAGGAAATTCACGATCATTGTTACCCTCCCCAGGAGTGGTCGACCAACAAAGATCACTCCAAGAGCAAGGTGTATAATAGTTTTCGAGATAACAAAGGACCCCAGGGTAACTTCTAAGCAACTGAAGGCCTCTCTCACATTGGCTAATGTTAATGTTCATGAGTCCACCATCAGAAGAACACTGAACAACAATGGTGTGCATGGCAGGGTTGCAAGGAGAAAGCCACTGCTCTCCAAGAAAGAACATTGCTGCTCGTCTGCAGTTTGCTAAAGATCACATGGACAAGCCAGAAGGTTATTGGAAGAATGTTTTGTTTAAAAGAAAAGTGTTATGTTTGGAGAAAGCAAAACACTGCATTCCAGCATGAGAACCTTATCCCATCTGTGAAACATGGTGGTGGCAGTATTATGGTTTGGGCCTGTTTTGCTGCATCTGGACAGGACGGCTTGCCGTCATTGATGGGACAATGAATTCTGAATTATATCAGAGGATTCTAAAGGGAAATGTCAGGACATCTGTCCATGAACTGAATCTCAAAAGAAGGTGGGTCATGCAGCAAGACAACGACCCTAAGCACACAAGTCGTTCTACCAAAGAATGGTTAAAGAAGAATAAAGTTAATGTTTTGGAATGGCCAAGTCAAAGTCCTGACCTTAATCCAATAGAAATGTTGTGGAAGGACCTGAAGTGAGCAGCTAATGTGAGGAAACCCACCAACATCCCAGAGCTGAAGCTGTTCTGTACGGAGGAATGGGCTAAAATTCCTCCAAGCCGGTGTGCAGGACTGATCAACAGCTACACCAGATACTGAAAGCAAAGGCTCACATACTTTTGCCACTCTCTAATATATAATATTGGATCATTTTCCTCAATAAGTAACTGACCAAGTATAATATTTTGTCTCATTTGTGTAACTGGGGTCTCTTTATCTACTTTTAGGACTTGTGTGAAAATCTGATGATGTTTTAGGTCATATGCAGAAATATCGAATTCTAAAGGGTTCACAAACTGTCAAGCACCACTGTAGATTATTTAGAGTCTATGATTTCTTTATGAAGCATGTCTAGTTGCTATGAGAAGGCTTATAGGTCCCTGAAAAACAATTCACCTTTGTGCAACGTCTGCATGCATATTTGCTGTGCATTAGTTTCATCATTATGAAAAGAATAAATTGCAGTTCTTTGAAAACTGCCGTTATATGCACTTTGACATGACATTGTTTCTGTAACTTAATCATATTGGCATTGGCATTATATTTATTCAGCTACGGATCATTCCATTTCTCTGCATTAAGTCTCCGGTGTCAGGCATGTTGGGAGTGACGGTTGCTATGGATATCTTTAGTCTTTGCAAGATCTAGCGGTAAGGGATTATGCGTCAGCCAAGAATACACCATTTTCTAATCCTCCTAATCTATTCACCAAATAATAAGCAGCAAAATTCGAAATTAGATCACACACTTGCTCAAACCGGCAATTACAATGGCACAATAGCTTCTTCCACCCATTCCTTCAGTGAACTGCGAATGTTTATTGAATGACTCATTTTCAGGAGCACACACATGACAGTCGCTGTATGATATGAATATTTGATTCGAATTCGAAAACCGATCCAAAAACGGCACGGTATCTAATCTCTGTGTAGGATTCCTTTGTTGGCTGCTCTCCACTGTTGATTAAGCAGTGCATGGTACGCATTGTTTTAAAATGTAGACCGAGCTACATTACACAACTGAATACTAAAATAGCAGCAGCGTTGGTGTTGAACTTACTCGCATAGAAATAGCTTGCGTTTGCCACTCATGAGCAAGCTCTGCTCTTATTGATCTATTCAGAGAGCAGATAATCTGCATTCCAGATATGATAAGGCAAGCTCTGAATCACTGTAACTAAATCCGACATGTGAAAATAGGACTTAATAAAATGAAGATGTACTGTAATATTGTTTCCGAGCTTGGTTGGATGTTCCTAGTTCCACCTGCATAACACTCATATTGATGCAGGGTGGTGTTTATGATTCTGCTTTTTAAAGATAAGAGCTTGTTTTGAAGGGAATATAATAAGGCAGATTATAATCATGTACAGACAGTGTCTCAGGTGAGAAATATTATTTAACACCGTGTTGCTCTGACAGGATGATGATGATAATATAAAATCTCAAAAGATAGCACAAAGAAGGATTACAGCGATACTTCTTTCATGTCCTCTACTACCTGACTATTAAGTGTTTAATTCAAAGCACCGGGATGGCAGAAAGGGGTGCGCGAGGGTGTCCCCGGGGCCCTCACCAATCACTGACAGATTAGGCAAGTGGAGCTGCTCTTAATGCCCACATAATGAATGTTACAGTGTAACACTGTCCATGCGTAGGGTTGGACTTTACTAAGAGATTGATAGGGTAGCACGGTGGTGCGCTGATTAGTGCTGTCACCTCACAGCTCCAGAGGCCCAGCCGCTGCCTCTGTGGAGTTTGCATGTTCTCCCCAGGTCTGCGTGGGTTTCCTCGGACTACTTCAGATTCCTGTGACATTTCCAAAGACATAGGTTGGGTCAGTTATCTGTGTGCGTCTGTGTGGATGTGTGATTGCGTATTTGGTGTGTGTGTGTGTTGGAGGGGAGCAGGTAAGGGGGTTTGGGGGTTAGGTTTATACAGGTACTCCCCGATTTACGATGGGAGTACAGTGGTGCTTGAAAGTTTGTGAACCCTTTAGAAAGTTCTAGATTTCTGCATAAATATGACCTAAAACATCATCAGATTTTCACACAAGTCCTAAAAGAAGATGAAGAGAACCCAGTTAAACAAATGAGACAAAAATATTATACTTGGTCAGTTACTTATTGAGGAAAATGATCCAATATTGCAGTGGCAAAAGTATGTGAACCTCTAGGATTAGCACTTAATGTGAAGGTGAAATTAGAGTCAAGTGTTTTCAGTCAATGGGATGACAATCAGGTGTGAGTGGGCACCCTGTTTTATTTAAAGAACAGGGATCTATGAAAGTCTGCTCTTCACAACACATGTTTGTGGAAGTGTATCATGGCACACCAAAGGAGATTTCTGAGGACCTCAGAAAAAGAGTTGTTGATGCTTATCAGTCTGGAAAAGGTTACAAAACCATCTCTAAAGAGTTTGGACTCCACCAATCCACAGTCAGATAGATTGTGTACAAATGGAGGATATTCAAGACCATTGTTACCCTCCCCAGGAGTGGTCGACCAACAAAAATCACTCCAAGAGCAAGGCGTGTAATAGTTGGCGAGGTCACAAAGGACCCCAGGGTAACTTCTAAGCAACTGAAGGCCTCTCTCACATTGGCTAATGTTAGTGTTCATGAGTCCACTGTCAGAAGAACACTGAACAACAATGGTGTGCATGGCAGGGTTGCAAGGAGAAAGCCACTGCTCTCCAAAACGAACATTGCTGCTCATCTGCAGTTTGCTAAAGATCACGTGGACAAGCCAGAAGGCTATTAAATGAAAGTTTTGTGGATGGATGAGACCAAAATAGAAATTTTTGGTTTAAAAGAAACGCGTTATGTTTGGAGAAAGGAAAACACTGCATTCCAGCATAAGTACCTTATCCTATGTGTGAAACATGGTGGTGGTAGTATCATGGTTTGGGCCTGTTTTGCTGCATTTGGGCCAGGACAGCATCCTTTGTTTAACTGTGTTTTCTTCATCTACTTTTAGGACTTGTGTGAAAATCTGATGATGTTTAGGTCATATTTATGCAGAAATATAGAATTCTAAAGGGTTCACAAACTTTCAAGCACCACTGTAGGTTCCGACACATTGATTGTAAGTTCAATTGATCATAAATCCAGGAGTTAAATATATAATGCATGTATCAAAGCGAAGCATTCCTTAGACATTTCATATTGTACGCAGCAGCGATTTTTCTCACTACATTTCCCAGCGCTCATCACTCCTGCCACGTGACTCCTTGTGTCACGTGCGGCCACGGCCCGAATTGACTACCACGTCCCTCATTTAAATATAAAAGATTGCATATTCTTTTGATGCATTTGTTAGTGATGTCAGCCAGAATAGAGGGAACTCCCACATGATCATTAAAAATAAATCCATGAGTAGGAACAAACAGCTCAAACACTGTAACACCCTGCCCCAGCCACTTCAGTCAGAGTATTGCCTATCCTCCATAGCATAAGCCTAATGCCGGTTTGTGTGCTGAATGGCAAAAAAGACGCTTGATCTTTTCTCATTCGTTTTTAGACGGGTGAAACTTTTGTAAATGAATCATGTACTGCAAGGGATTTGAACTACTGCTCCTTTTATTCCTCTTTATTTGCACAAAGGGAGATAAATGCACTTGTGCAGCTGGTTTTAATTTAATTGAGTGATATGGGACAATCACACATTTGTATGAATGTGGCATGGCATGAACAGCCAGGGCAGCCGTCTAGAAATATGACATCCTTGGAACCAACCAACTGGTGGCGTGACATAACAGTAAGTGGTGGAATGACACCTCATCTGATGATTTCAGCAGAGAGCTTGAAGGTTGTAGTTTGTCATACATTTTTTTCCTCATAAATGACCTGGGACAAAATGACATTCTAAACATGACATTAAACCAAAATAAAGTATAAAAGCCCTGTAAATATAAAAGAGCCATGGCTGACTAATGTGTGCCTTGTGCAGCTGTGGCTGATTCTCCAAACAGTGGTGGGGAATGTCTGACCTTTTGTAGTTTAGTTTTTAGTTTGATTTGGCTATACATGTTACACTGAGGGATCTTGTATTGATGATGGGAGATTTGGGCCACTGTGCAAAGTCTTCTCCAGCACATCCCAAAGATTTTCAATGGGGTTCAGGTCTGGATTCCGTGGTGGACAATCCATGTGTGAAGATGATGTCTCATGCTCCCTGAACCACTTTTTCACAATTGGAGCTGGATGAATCCTGGCTTTGTCATCTTTCAGCATGCCCGTACCATCAGGGAAGAAAAAAATCCATTGATGGAGTAACCTGGTTGTTCAGTATTGTTCAGTATATTCAGGTAGTCAGCTGACCTCATTCTTTGGGCACATAACGTTGCTGAACCCAACTAACTGCAGCAACCCCAGATCATAGCACCGCCCCACAGGCTTGTACGGTAGGCACTAGGCATGATGGGTGCATCACTTCAGCCGCCTCTCCTCTTACCCTGTTGCACCCATCATTCTGGAACAGGGTAAATCTGAACCAATCAGACCACATGGCCTTCTTCCATTGCTCCAGAGTCCAATCTTTATGCTCTCTAACAAATGGAAGCCGTTTTAGCCGGTTAGCCTCACTGACAAGTGGTTTTTCTTAAGGCTACCCAGCTGTTAAGTCCCAATCCCTTGAGTTCCCCTCGCATTGTGCATGTGGAAATGCTCTTACTTTCACTATTAAACTTATCCCTAAGTTCTACTGTTGTTTTTCTACGATTTGATTTCACCAGACGTTTAAGTGATGGTCGATTGCAGTCATTCAAGATTGTTTTCCGACCACATTCCTTCTTCGAAGATGATGTTTAGCCACTGTCCTTCCACTTTTTAATAATTCATTGGACAGTTCTTAAACCGATTTTAGTAGTTTCAGCAATCTCCTTAGATGTTCTTTCTGCTTGATGAATGCCAATAATTTGACTCTTCTGAAACAGATGAACATCTTTTCCACGACCACAGGATGTTTTTGGACATGGTTGTTTAACAAATGAGAAGCTACTCACTGCATCAGTTAGGGTTAAAGAACTTGTTGCCAGCTGAAACATAATCACCAATGCAGTAATTATCCAATGGGAGGCTCTTACCTATTTGCCTAGTTATATCCAGGCGGTGACCCTTTTTTTTTGGGCCAGGCTGTGTGTGTGCACACGTACATATATGAATATATGACAGGGTTTTAACAAGATTAAATCTTTTCTCTAGCTTTTAGCTCTTACAGAAATGTAGCATGTACACATTTCTGTGTACTGTCTGACAACCAGTGCACAAGGTCAGCCCGTAACTTTCATCTCTACTTTCAATGATCTCGGCATAATATCTCACAGCATAAGGGGTATCTCACAGCATGTTTCATCCAAAGCTAAATGCTACAGTATAAAATAAACATAACCATAACCGCATAACTGGGCAGCTCGGTTAGCACTGTTGCCTCACAGCAAGAAGGTCCTGGGTTCTATCCCAGGTGGAGTGGTCTGGGTCCTTTCTGTGTGGAGTCTGCATGTCCTTCCCCTGTCCACATGGGTTTATTCTGGGTACTCCGTTTGCCTCTACAGTCCAAAGACATGCATTTTAAGTTGATTGGTGTTTCTAAATTGGCTTTATTGTGTGAGTGTGTGTGTGCCCTACAATGGATTGACGCCCTGTCTATGGTTGTCCCTGCCTTGTGCCTTATTCCTGCATTGCGAGACAAGGAATGAATGGACTTCATAATTAACCTTGATATATAAGTTAAAACATTCTTAGTTTACTCATAAAGATGAGGGAAATGGAGGGTGTAGGTAGAGGTAAGAAGGTAGAGTTAAAGAAAACCTGTGACTACTATTCGTATTATAAGCTTAACTCAAGGAGGATGGGTAATCTTGGGCCTCCCAAGGTTTCTTACTTATAATGTTTAGGGAGTTTTTCTCTTGACCCTGTCACCCTAGGCTTGGTATTGGCCCTAGATCTAATCTAATCTTTGAGACAATGCTCCATCGTAAAAAGCGCTATAGAAATAAATCTGACCTGGCTTAATCAGTTATTACTGATTACTGAGGTTGCCTCATGTCATGGTTTTTCATTGTTTTTGACTTTTGCTTCTGTTTTTAACTTGGAATTTGCAGCACTGTTTCTGTGTTTAACATACGGAAAGCTTGCCTAATGCTGGCCTTGAACGAGTGACCTGATAAACTAGAAGCGAACACTTTATCAGCTGATTTAAAGGCAGGATTGCCTCTAGGGTAGAGCAGAGTTGTCCTGTCATCTCTCTCCAGGAGTGAGGCCTCCTCCGCACTAGCGTACGTACTTTGCTCCGCTACACTAACATCGTCTAAATGCCAGATTGCCTGGGGGTGTACAGACAGAGGTCAAAGGCAGGGGTACATGGTGGAACTCAGTCAGAGCGCTGTCAACATGAGCGAAGGGGAGTTGTGACATTTGCATCACTTGTAGATACTGTTAGGGTTTTCTGACACAATTTTGACCTTATGTTTATATTGAAAATGTCCTTTATTTCCATTATGGTTCAGAGACTCCAGGAGTTTAGGTAAACATCTGTTTTCTAATAATTTTGTATCATGGATAGACTGAAGATTACAAAAATGTTGTGTTCCAGCCATGAGAAATGAACATGATCAGGTACCCAATGCTGTTAACAGGTCTACAAGACAGGTATGCTACTGGGTGTTTGTCCTGTGGGTTAAACATGGCATATTTATGGTTGAGGCTTTTGTAAGATGTGGCGTGGTCATGATCTGAGTCTTTAAGGAGTAAAGATGGTCAGAGGATCTCCAGTTTATCAAAAAATGTGTAAGAAAATTATTAAAAGCTTATCAATAAAATAATCAAAGCTTATCTTTTTGTCACATGGTACATTACAAGCCTGTATTCCTTAAAATGGACACATCTGAGAAATATAACTCCTTATACTTTACATGTGGAATATAAATATAGGGTACTCCACACAAACGATGAATGCTTTAGTAGATAAAGAAGTGACACCACAGTTAATATTTGCATTTACAGTATTTAGCAGACGCCCTTATCCAGAGTGACTTACAAGTTATAGTCTTACAATCCAAGCAATTGTGGGTTAAGGGTCTTGCTCAAGGACCCAACAGTGGCAGCTTGGCAGAGGTGGGATTTGAACCCTGGACCTTCTGGTCCATTGTCCAGTATCTTACCCGCTAGGCTACCACAGTCCCACAAAGTTAACAGTTAACTGGTTGCCCAGCAACAAACTATGTATTACCATATTTTTATACCTGATCGTTGCTTTTTCAGTTAAATCTCTTCATAGCGCCAGCAAAACTGTAGCATGTCCACTTTCCTGTGTATAGTCACACAGCCAAGGTCAGCCCATAACTTTCATCTTCACTTAACTGTAAAAACAACAGTGCATATGCATATTTATATATTTAAAGGCTTCCAGGAGTAATTGTGCATTAATTATTCTTATTTATTAAAATCAAGTACAATTATCAGCACCCTCTGTGTCCCTCTGGTGTCGTGTCATCATTTGCAGTATACATCAGCATTACAAATTAGTGAAATATGTCTCCGTCGAGACTTGAATGCCTCTAGTAATCACATCAAGCACCTGACCCTTCTGGGACTCAGGGGAGTGATACGTTTGTCTTACCTAACCCCCAGGTGACAGTGTTTATCTTCTTAAATGAAAGCTACTAGGATTGTAATAAATGAGTGAAAGCTGTATTGTTCCTTTGAAGTAGCAGCAATAGTGTTCACATGGTAGACAGGATACTAAACTACTTTAAGTGCATTTATTAATACGGTATTTTATGACTAGGCTGTAGTTTGGCAACAAATCATACCTGCCCTCATCTTGTACACACTTTGTACATGGGAACATCTGCTTAAATTTTCTTACTATACTATGAAGTACTTTGCTCCGTTACACTAACATCCAAATGCCAGCTTGCCTAGGGTGTACAGACAGGGGTCAAAGGCATGGGTATGTGGTGGAACTTAGTCCGAGCACTAAGTGATGGAGTTTTTCGAGACAACATTTTCGACTTTATTTTGATATTGAAAATCTTTTATTTTGGTGATGGTCCACAGATTCCAAATGTTTTTTAAGATGGCCTTTAGAGATTCTATAAAGAGGAATGGTCTAAAATGATCTTCTCAGTTTTTGCCTACAACATCTTATAAGGTAGGGTGGCATGGTGGCTCAGTAGGTAGCACTGTCATCTCAGCGAGAAGGTCCTGCGTTCAATCCCCAGGTGGAGTCTGGAGGTCTGGGTCCTTTGTGTGAAGTCTGCATGTTCTGCCCGTATGGGTTACTCCGGGTACTCTTGTTTTCCTCCCAAAGACATGCGTGTTAGGTTAACTGGTGTCTCTAAAGTGCCCCTAGTTTGAGTGTGTACGATGTGAGTGTATGCACCCTCCGATGGATTGGTGCCATGTCTAGGGTATTCCTCGCTATCGATAAGAAAGTGAATGAATGAAGGATCTTATTGGGAATCCAAAGTTCTGTTTACCTGGCAGTTTTGTGAAAGGTGTTAAATGCAGGGTTGCCAATAATTGTGGTACATGTTAAAAATTAATCATTTTCATAGGGCATTGTTTTTTCTCACTGAGATTAAAGTTACTTCAATTAAGGCCAGGATTTTTGTTTATATATAGACCAGTTTGTCTACAGAGAATATTCCCACTCGTCCGCACATGCAAAACCAATCACCAATGTCCAATCCTTAACAGCATTCCTGTGACACCGAAATCCTGTGCTGCTGCTAAGCTTTGCTCACTCTAGATGAGTGTCTGTCTCACTCCCTCACACACATACATTCTTTATTTTCTCGTTCCAGTCGGTGAGCCTCTGTTTCATACCCGTCTCATTCGTTTGGCATTTATTTCAGACCTAGAATCCAATCAGGTTCAGTTGGATCCCTGTCATGGCTGAGCTTCAGTCTAACCGTGACCGTGACTCTGTCTTATCTGGCCATGTGGCCTGTACATGGTGTCTGCCTTCTCAATAGAAACACTTTAATACTCTGCTATGGGGCTCCTCTCCATTAATCAGTACAAGCTCTGTCTCTCTGCATACTGCTTGAAATAGGACCTAACATTACCATAAAAGATTACTTTACTTCCTGTTATATCTACAAAACCCCAGTCCCATGCAGGGTGTCTATGGTGCAGTACTGCAGATTCAGTGCACACTGAACAACATCAACTTTTTTTCAACCTTTGATTTGAACTACCCAGTAAAATTTCCAATGTGAAATGAACTCTCAGTGCAAATTTGCACCCAGCTGAGCTTAAAGGAACGTTGGAGGTGTTCAGCTGAGACTGGCTGGTCACTAATAACCGCTGTAAGTGTATAGCATTGGGATATCTTGTATGTAAGGGAAAATATAGCACTTGCGGCAGGACTTTGAGACTCAGCCATGATAAATTGGTGTACATCTGTGCCCAACTGGGCTTAAATGAATAGAGTGAGTGTTAAATGGACAACCACTGGACATAAATACACTCAGAGTTCACCGCAGAGGATTTCAGTATGGATGAGAGAAAATAAAGAACAATTTTTCAAGGTATCTTCGAATGACTGAGTTAAATTAAGCTGCACTGAATTTCATCAGGACCCTAAACCACTCTATATTTTATACAATAAAAGATCTCTAAAACAGAAAAACAAAACAGTTTAGAATATATGTTCTTTAATATAAGCCTCTTCCAAACCTGCACTAAAGTCGGCAGGAGATCTGTGTATGTTGTTTTCAGAAAGAAAAATAGATGGAGCAGCGGATTAATGGTCAATCCAAAGTGCCAGGGGCTCATAGTTAAAGAGGTCTTTTAAGTATTCTTATATCAGCTTTTACTACTACCATTTGACAGTGTCACATAAGAGAGCAATAAAAGAGAAAGTCATAACTTTGTACTGTTGTTGATTAGTCCGTATGTAGCCAATTAAAAAAAACCTTTCTAGTTTATTGGATAACCAGGCTTTCGTGAGACAACATCCATAAATCAGCACACTGAGCTACCTGACTGCTTGCTGTCTGTTGTAGTTAATCAAGGGTGGCAGGTGGACTTTTGTATGGCTTTGGGGTGGTTGATCTTTCATGTGAAGTAAAAAATAGTCTAACCTATGATACAGATAGTATAGTCATGAAAAACTCCAGGCGATGAGACAGTTATCAGTTAAAAATAGGCAAATCCTCAAGTGATTGCTTGTTTTAATACCAGAACAACATGCTATCACACCAGCACTAGAACAAGCTATCTGCATTTATAGTGCTCACAAATAGATATATGACAATCATTCAATGTGAAAATCAACACTGTAGTTTGTAATAATATTATACTATTATTGTAATTAGGCAATAATACACTCAAGGTTTGTGCTTCTCACATTATAGCATGAGCCTTGAGTGTATTATTGCGATTATACTACAGTTCGTTTATTAACATTTATTGTTAGATTTTAAAGATAAAAAGCGATTTTTTTTTTTTACCAACATTCCGCAAGTTCAATTGGTTCCATTATTTCAGGCACCCTGCTGCTAAAACATCATCATCAGACTACGCCCTTCAGACATTATAGTCACGGAACATAATTTCCAAATAACTGTTTATTATACAGTCATTAAACACAAATATATTGATTGATAATGTGGGGCCAGGCCATGTAGAGCTTTATGTTATAAGAAGTATTTTGTAATCAATGCGGAATTTGACTGGTAACCAGTGTAGTGATTATAGAACAGGATCAAGTTTTCTAGTTCGAGCTAGCACTCGGGCGGCTGCATTGTGAACTAATTGAAGTTTATTTATAGATTTACTAGAGCATCCAGTAAGTAAGGCGTTACAGTAATCCAACCTTGAGGTTAAAAACGCATGAACCAGTTTCTCTGCATCATTAAAAGAGAGGATATTTCTAAGTTTAGCGATATTACGTAATTGAAAGAAAGCAATTCGAGTGATGCTGCTAATGTGCGCATCAAAGGAGAGATCTGAATCAAATATGACACCTACATTTTTTACAGACGGGCAATACTGGGCAATACTGAGCAGCCATATAGATTTGGGATAGATGTAGGATGTTTGATGTACTGTGCTGACTTTGTTTCTCTGCCTTTCTAACACTTCCAAATCCTTGTCAGGCTGGTCATTAATAGCTTCAGCTGCCAAATTTATATAAAATGTTTTCAAAGCCAATACATTTTATAAACTCATTATAATACATTTGAGCAGTACTTTACTTGTACTGTTATAACGTTGCTGCTTTGTTATGGCTGGAGTCATTGCTTGGTTACGTTTGTATGTGGCGGAATACTTGAAGATAAATATTGGCACTCCTAGAACATCTCTCAGCCAATCAAATTGTGGGGTCGGAATGAACGGTGGAATAATATATACAAGTATTAGGATAGTTTTGGTTTGTAACATTTATGTGGTTTGAATATGAATCCCAGTTTAGGGTTACTGTGGTGTGATTTTGATATTTGTCTATTTCTTCATTCCAAAATGTAACTAAAGAGATGATCATTTGTGGTATAAATTCAAATGCAAATTAATGTGTATCTGCTTTTTTAATATAAATGCTCAATATTATGATTTCACTTACTTTTTTTTTAATCTCATGAGTTTTGTTTAATTTTTTTGTGGTGGAAACGTTGGGTTTCCTTAAATATGTTAGTCCCTGTTAGAATTGCCACAAGGTAAATGATCTGAGAAATGATATGCTTGGTCTCTGCAGCCTGTTTTATTCCATCAGAGCATATTGAATGGAATTTATTTAATTAGCCAACACAAGAAGTGAGAACCTTTGCTAGCATGATGGTATGAACTACAAACAAAATGTTTAGTGACTGTGGTTTAGGTTGATGGTTCCAATAGACCAATGGCTTGTTTGTAGCCTGCACTGCTATACGTTCATCTTGTAAATACTATATACTATGTAATAATATTATAATACTATTAATATTAATAAGATTTCTTAGTTTAACTACAATGAAAATTGTTTGGTAGCTCATAGAGATCAGCAGCACAAAAAAGATAAATGCGGACTGTGGTAGCCTAGCGGTTAAGGTACTGGAATATGGACCAAAAGGGGTTCAAATCCTGGGTCCTGGGTTCAAATCCCACCTCTGCCACTGTTGGGTCCTTGAGTAAAACCCTTAATCCACAATTGCTTGGATTGTAAAATTGTATCAATTGTAATTCGCTCTGGATAAGGGTGTCTGCTAAATGATGTAAATGTAAATAAATAAGAGTGCAAAAAGGAAAATATATATACAAAGGAACATATATAACTATTTGCAAGGTTCCTATGTAGTGAAATGCTTGTTTGCAGCCCACAAAATGTGCTTATGGCCAAAGTTGCAGCCCAGTTACTATAAAGGTTAAGAAGAACACAGCTGTTCTGGCATGACTCAGTTTAAGGTACAAAATTTGCCCTTTCCTTTTAAATGCAAAACCTCAGCGATTACATAGAGACATTTCTACTTAAAAAAAACCCTACTATATAGTCAGGTAAATACTGCATGAGCTACAAAATGGGACAGAATTCAGACTTCTGTGTAACTAAGGAGGAGTTGGTACAAATATTGTACATTGATATTCAGACCGCACAACTGTCTTTGTATCAAATAGTTGCTCAGTCAGTTGCTGCGGTTGTTTCCTATCTGGAATTTGAACTGATCCACTTCAACAAGGAGCAGTAGGCAGTCAATTGCTACAATCAGTTATAACTGTATTTAACAATGAAATCTGAGCCTTTCGGGCAAAATATCATATGGTGATATTGGATAGCTAAATTGCAACATTCATAGCTAGTGCAAGTAATTTGACTACAAAGGTGAACATGTGTTTGTGCATGTGCATGTAGTTTAAATAATCATTATAGGGACCAGTGATAGAAATATGACATTTTATACCCTTGTGTGGACATCTGACTTTTTTGCAACTTTCTTTTGAGAAAACAGACTTGTTGAGAAGTTAAGGTTAAGCCAGTGGAAGGTCCTCTCAGTGGTAGAAAGACAAAAGTGTGTGTGTTTAGCATTATGTAGTGCACACACAGGTTCTTTTCAACTGAGTCTACGTCAACACAAGTAATGCCAAATCAGTGCATTTTTTGATGCAAAAAGTTGTTGTTTATCATGAAGCAGGCAATAAATATCATGATCGCAGACAAAATGTGTCAATAGCAGCAGATTTCTCAAAACTGCTCTTCAAATATGATCCCATATTTAGTAAAGTAGTTTTAATTCAAAATATGCTGCACTTCATTCAATTAACAGGACTAATTACAGTCTTTATAATGAAACATGAAGGTGATCAGCGTTCTTTTAAGTACTGATGATATCCTCGATGGTCAGAAAAGCATATCGTCCATCATGATATCAAAATGTATCACGATATGATAAAATATTGTCATATTGTCCACCCCTAACAGGAACATGGACTATACATGATTCAAGTGTCTTGAGCAATCATTGGATCTGCAAAATCTGTCAATATATGTAAACATAAACGCTTAAAAAACCAACCTGAAATATTTACTTCATGCTATATTATAACTAATATACTTGATAAGCAGGTACTGCTGGGACATAATTTTATTTCAATCATACAGCAATGTGTCTGACAAGAAAGTAGACTGTTTAGTCATATCCTTATCAAGTCAGCCATCTTGTACATTCATGAAGTTGATATTATTACATTTACAGCATTTAGCAGACTCCCTTTTCCAGAGCGACTCTGCATTCTTCTTAATAGACATTAAGCCGATAATACAATACAATAGCCGAAGAACACAATCCGACCAGAACAGCAATTTTTGGCTTTCATGTAAGTGCTTAGTGAAGAGGCCCAGTATAACAGCCAATTGTCTGTTTAAGAATACAGATTTCAATGTTACATGCTTGCTAATAATGCCAGAGGATCTTGTGCCAGCACTTGGGCCTGTTTTCTTGGTCTATCTTCAGGATGTTAACCATAAATTCTAAATAGCCACAAATGTCATTTGACCAGAATGGGAAAGAAATGAAGACAGGAAATTACAGAGAAATAATCCTATCCATCTCTCAGTCTAGGCACGAAAGCCTTTGGCACTTT
Organism: Ancistrus triradiatus; assembly: GCA_025084515.1. Lineage (NCBI taxonomy): Eukaryota > Metazoa > Chordata > Actinopteri > Siluriformes > Loricariidae > Ancistrus > Ancistrus triradiatus. The sequence goes on along the minus strand of JAJAGP010001182.1, from coordinate 157,566 downwards.
TGTTTACGTCAGTCATGCATTATTTAGCTCTGCCTTAAACATCAGCTGTCGTGAGGAATGGCTGCTTCACACGTCTGACTTCAGGGTTGCCAGATTGGAACTGTTTACTCCTCTTTCTATTCCGAGGAAAGACATTGTTCAGTTTTGTAAGTCCCAATGTAGAGTTTGAATATTTCACCATTTATTTATATACTTTGAGACACAGTACTGAAACAGTTTACCATATTTTCAGATACACAGCACTGAAGCAGTTTAACATGAGCATTAGCATACACAGCACTGAAGCAGTTTAACATGAGCATTAGCATACACAGCACTGAAACAGTTTAACATGAGCATTAGCATACACAGCATTGAAGCAGTTTAACATGAGCATTAGCAGAAACAGCACTGAAACAGTTTAACATGTGCTTTAGCATACACAGCACTGAAGCAGTTTAACATGTGCTTTAGCATACACAGCACTGAAACAGTTTAACATGAGCATTAGCAGAAACAGCACTGAAACAGTTTAACATGAGCATTAGCATACACAGCACTGAAGCAGTTTAACATGAGCATTAGCATAAACAGCACTGAAAGCAGTTTAACATGCGCATTAGCATAAACAGCACTGAAACAGTTTAACATACGCATTAGCTTAAACAGCACTGAAACAGTTTAACATGCGCATTAGCATACACAGCACTGAAGCAGTTTAACATGAGCATTAGCATACACGGCACTGAAGCAGTTTAACATGAGCATTAGCATACACGGCACTGAAGCAGATTAACATGAGCATTAGCATACACGGCACTGAAGCAGTTTAACATGAGCATTAGCATACACGGCACTGAAGCAGTATAACATGAGCATTAGCAAGAACAGCACTGAAGCAGTATAACATGAGCATTAGCATAAACAGCACTGAAGCAGTGTAACGTGCATTAGCATAAATAGCACTGAAGCAGTTTAACATGAGCATTAGCATACACAGCACTGTGGCAGTTTAACATCCATTTAATCCTTGGTCAGGGTCACGGGAAATCTGGTAGCTCACCGGAAACACAGGGCACAAGGCAGGAACAACCCTAGACAGAGCGCCAATCCATTGTAGGGCACACACTCGCACAGTAAGGACATTTTAGAGACTCCAGTTAGATAGATAACACATATATTTTTGGACTGTGGGAGGAAACCAGAGTACCCGGAGTAAACCCACACAGACATGGGAAGGTAAGGGGGATTTAATGGTGATATATGTAAGTGATGGCAATACTAGGGCAAAAGAATAAGTTTATTGGGGGAAAACTGTACAATTGAAAGGAGGCTATAGTACCCTGTAAGGCTGCCTCTAGTCTGGATACAAGATGAGATATAGTTGGGCATGGAGGCAAACAGGCTCTGTATGGTATCCTGCTTCACACTGCGTGTGTGTGCCCTAGAACAGTCTAGAGGGCGGGCATCCTGCTTCACCCAGTCCAATCATGCGTCCTCTCTCAAAGTCTGTCAACTGATCAAAATGTTGTAGAGGCATGTCTAGCAGTCGAAGATCTCTCACCAAGAGGTACGCTACCCAAAGGTAACCTCTGAGAGCCTTTTTATTGGGCAGCACGAGAAGCACTTTTACGCCCTCTTGAGGCAAGACCTGGTGTCTAAGCAGTTTCAGACGAAGCCTGAAATGATTCCAAAATAACTAGGGCACCTCCAGTGGTAGAAAAACAGTGTTAATTGTTATTTGAACCCTAAAATATACAGAACATGCAACTATTCTTCATAAATATTCTTTATGAATTATTATTATAAAATACTTCGTATTACTAAGTACTAATGCTTCCTAAGTCCTATTTCTCTCACTCTGGTTGTACTTGTTCTCAGAACGTTCACACGTTTCTCTTAAGTTGGCGACTTACTGGCATTATGATTTAACATGCAGAGAAAAAGGTGCATTCTGTGTATTGTGTTGACATTTCAGACAGCATCAATATTTTACATGTACACACTGATGTCAGGGACAACAGGGAATTGTTTAAAACTAAGCAATTAAAAAATATTCTGGAACAAAGATCACCACTGACATTTGTGATTGTGGTCATAATGTTTTGGCAGTCACTTTTAAGGTTTTTTTGTTCTTGTGTTATTTGATTCGTTAATTAAAAAAGACCATAACCTCACCATTTGAATGTAATGTAAGTGGTGGTGCTGGTGGCGTTTATTTAACAGATTTAATTCCCCTACACATCTGAGACAAAGTTCCAACCATTGTGAGTGAAATGACCTCTGAAGGGAGACAAAATAAGCTTCTCTTTTACACTGGTGCATTTTCTGTATCCGCTGAAAGGCACACAATGTTTATTCAGAGTCATTTTTATTTGCTCTGCACCTTGTACTTTGGGAACCTTGAATGCATCAGTGAGAGAAAGCTGATGGTATCTGTGCATGGGGGGGGGGAAGCCTTGCATTTTTCTGCAGTGACATTGCTTGTGATATGTATATTCAATTTTCCTCAAGGTTGCAAAATGTGTTTTCTGGTGAGTGTGGAGGGCATGCTTAAAACTACACCCTGTGCTCTCCAACGCCTGCTACTCTATCCAGGAAAATACAAAGATTGTATGTAAGCCTTTATCCTGAGTTAAAACCCTAGCAAGCTACAGGATCACAGTCAACCAGTAATAATATGGGTAAGTCCATAGTTTTTTAAGAGATACAAACAGGGGATCTCTAAAAAGCTATGGTTTTTATAAGTGGAAAAAAACAACGACGTTTTGATGACACGATCAAATCGCAACAGCATGGAGCAAGGCACTCTTTGTAAATTTACATTTACAGCATTTAGCAGACGTCCTTATCCAGAGCGACTTACAATTGGTACAGTCTTACAATCCAAGCAATTGTGGGTTAAGGGCCTTGCTCAAGGACCCAACAGTGGCAGCTTGGCAAAGGTGCAGAGGTGGGATTTGAACCCTGGACCTTTTGGTCCATAGTCCAGTACCTTAACCACTAGGCCACCACAGTAAATTAATTTGCACTTTCTTGTTAAAGAAATGAGTGAGCCATGCCACCATCGCTGTTACCGAGTGTTCCTCGGGTCTGTCTCATTATCTAGCAAGTGCCTTCCTGCCTACTTCCTATGTAGGGGGCTCTCTATGACCGCTTTCCTATTGGCAGTGGATTGCTAAGACTGGTTAACACAGTGGCGGTCTGCATGAACCCTGGCAAAGTTTTACAGGTCTGGACTTTAGTCTTTGCCATTTTGCTGTCTTTTCTTAAGGTTTCTTTTTTGAGGAACAGCGTAACATGCAAATGTTTCACAAGTTGTGATAAGAGGAACCGATCAAATGAAGACAGAAGCCAATATGAGAACATGAGGGAAAATGTGCTTCACAGTTTGTGAACTCTTTAGAATTTTCTAGATTTCTGCATCAATATGGCCTAAAACATCATCAGATTTTACCACAAGTCCTAAAAGCAGATAAAGAGAACCCAGTTAAACAAATGAGACATGTTATACTTGATCATTTATCTATTGAGGTAAATGGTCCAATATTATATATTAGTGAGTGGCAAAAGTATGTGAACATTTACTTTCAGTATCTGGTGTGACCCTCCTGTGCAGCAATAACTTCTGGCTTGTCCACGTGATCTTTAGCAAACTGCAGATGAGCAGAAATGTTCTTTTTGGAGAGCAGTGGCTTTCTCGTTGCAACCCTGCCATGCACACCATTGTTGTTCAGTGTTCTTCTGATGGTGGACTCATGAACATTAACATTAGTCAATGTGAGAGGCCTTCAGTTGCTTAGAAGTTACCCTGGGGTGCTTTGTGACCTCGCCAACTATTACACGCCTTGCTCTTAGAGTGATCTTTGTTGGTCGACCACTTCTGGGGAGGGTAACAGTGGTCTTGAATTTCCTCCATTGGTACACAATTTGTCTGACTGTGTATTGGTGGAGTCCAAACTCTTTAGAGATGGATTTGAAACCTTTTCCTGCCTGATGAGCATCAACAACTCTCTTTCTGAGGTCCTCAGAAATCTCCTTTGTTCGTGCCATCATACACTTCCACAAACATGTTGTGAAGAGCAGACTGATAGATCCCTGTAAATATCATCCCATTGATTGAAAACACCTGACTCTAATTTCACCTTCATATTAGCGGCTAATCCTAGAGGTTCACATACTTTTGCCACTCACTAATATGTAATATTGGATCATTTTCCTCAATAAAATAAATGACCAAGTATAATATTTGTGTCTCATTTGTTTAACTGGCCGCCCCTTTTCTTTTTTTTTTGGACTTGTGTAAAAATCTGATGACGTTTTAGGTCATATTTATGCAGAAATCTAGAAAATTCTAAAGGGTTCACAAACTTTCAAGCATCTCTCTAAGCCCTTCTGTATGAGATCTGTGGTTTAGCACATTTAGGTGGCAACTGGTCATAAATAAAATGATTAAAACTTGAAAGAGTCGATGTATTAATATGTGAAATTTATAGAAAGTACATTTAAAGTACATACAAAGTACATATATACTTAATATCTGGTGCAATATAATTCAATCATTTTATTGTATTTTCTAAGTCACATATTCATATTTGGATAATTTCCTTACCTTGCCTTGACGAAAAGGAGCATTCAGTTTTTCTAGTCCCATGTTTACTCGTGCCTAAACTAAAGGAATAAAGTAAAAAGAAAGTTAAACAAACAAAAGTTAGTACGTTTGTACTCGATTAAACTGCGATTCCTGCATAAAAAGTTTATTCGGCCTCCGCCAAATGTTTAATTTTGCCAAAAAGTTTAATTTTGGTCGTAGTTTTTTTTTTTGTCTTGCCAATCAATTGCTTAGTACAGCAACACAATTCTATCTGTTGACTGGTATATTCTTCCAAAAAGTCCTGTAGCAAATGTGATGTGATGATTATCTCTGGACTTTCCCCCCCACAATCTCATGTAATATAGTGTAATATTTCTTTACCAATAAAGCAGCACCAGTACTGGAATGGGAAAAAAAAAAATCAGTCGTTGTCTTTTATTTTATTATTAAAGATATTTCAAACAATGGTTACACAGGCACTGTGTTATGTAATATAATAATTCTACAGCAGACTGTATACAATTTAATTTAGCTAAATTTTGCATGCCTTTAATGAGTCCTATAGCAATCTAAGACACTTGGAACTTGCTAGACAAAACTTTGCAGACACCAGCAAATTACATCCAGAAACAAGAGTATGGATTATTATTTTTCCCTCTTTTGCTGCTGACTGTTAGATCAGCCACTGATGTTGGACTACAGGCCTTGACTTATTGTTGGCATACATTTCTTTATGGATTTTTAAAATAGATTTTTTTGTGTAGAGTAATACCCATTCTACTGCCACTGCTTGTCTCTGGAGATTCCAGTGCCTCGTATGCTCCACGTACGCTTTGCGTATGGATGTGTGTGTGGATGAAATAATAGAGATCGCAGATCTGAATATGGGTGTCCATAAACTTTTGGCCAACTAATGCAGCATTAAGCTTGCTATTTTGGCTACTGTGCATTCATACTTCATAAGTAAAAGACATATCTGCGTTCAGAGTCATTGTACTACTGTGGTTTACACAAGTTACCCGTGCAAACTTGGGAGTAAAGTAAATGTTTCGAAACACTGTTAACCTAGTAAGTACAATAATGCAAAGAAATGACAGTTTTTCCTTTCAGAAATGTTTATATACACGGAGTGATTCATTCGTAATGCGAAGAAGTTATGTTGAGTGCAAAAGTGGCATTTACTCCTAAAATATAAGAGCGAATCAGAAAGACTTCTCTGAAGAAGAACATTTCCATTCCTTGTACATGTTAATTACAGCATATTTCAGTGCAGGGTAGTCATCAATCCTGTATATGGAATAATCTGTCAGTTGGAGGACACAACAAACCACGTTTTAATAGCATGCTGCTAATAAAGTGCAGTCAGTGAACATACAGTTCATGCAGAGATGTGAATGGATCTTTTATCTAGAAAGGGTTTAGCACTGATTTTCATTAAAAGCAGCTGAATTAATTGAATGGATGTTTAAAATGCTCAGAAGTAGGTCTCCTGTGGAGAATTAAGACTTATTTGTTATATCATTTTGACTCGAATTACAGGGTGCAGTGCTATTTTTTTACTTATTTCATTACATGCTGCAGGGGAACTGCAGCAATTACAGTAATTAGTCATTAGACACCTTGATGGGTTCCTAAAGCCATATTTAGGGAAACGTGTTTTATTTACAATCATATGCTCCATAGACCAGTATGACTTCATCTCGCAGTCATAGCACACTCATAATGGCAGTAAACAAATTTGCAGTTGAGCTTATACATGCATTTGATTGGTTGAGTTAGTTTTCGTGTGAATTGGACATTGTATGAGCGTGATACATGTCGAGTGCCAGGTCACTTATGGATGCTGTATTTATATGGAAGTAGAGTGCCAGGTCATTCTTTGTTCACGTTCCAACTTTAGTGTGATTCTCCACCACCAATCCCACCCTATACAGCTGCTGCCCGATATGATGTTTCATAGCATCTGATCGTCCGAGTTTAGGACCCAGGTTTTCAGCAGTTGGATCTTCCTTCTGAGCCACAGGAGCTGTATATGATAACAAATAGGCGGTACTCGGTGCACTTGCTTAAACTTGTTTAGTTTCAGTCGAATCTCGATTCACGACTCAGCACACAGTGATTCAGCAATTCAGATTCATAATAGCTCACGCTCTGAGAAGATCTACGCTGTGTTTATTGTGTTTTTCTTCATTTCTACATCTACAGTACTGTATACTTAGTGCAAGTAAGTCTCCATGGGTCCTAAAAAGGTTAGTTTATAAGAGCCAACCGAAAGGGAAACCCAAAGCAAAACAGGAATTGAATGCTCCAGAACACAGGCTAAAGTTAGTTAACCAAAAGAGTAAGTGTTTGCAGTTTCAGTCGATTATTAACTAAATTACATTACTATTTTTCAACACTTTACTATAAATTAAGCTTTGTTTTAATAATTTTGGCCAGCTGTATGTTAATGTAAGTGTTTTAAACATTATCATGAGGAGATAAGTAAGGGAATCTCCATCTCGTTGGAACATATCCCCATCATAAATCAGGGAGCACCTGTACAATACAGCTCCATTAATGCATATAATGCCTTATACAGTGTGGATTTTCTGGTAGTCTGGAACGGATTCATTCAATGTACATTATTGCTCATTGGGTTCTCGATAAGCCTTCTGGAATGAATTAGCAATGAGAACCAAGGGACCAGTGTATTATTTACAAATACATACTGCTAATTAGACTAATTTAGACTGGTTATTGAGAGCCATAAAGGACAAAAAGAAGGGATTAGAGAGATTAATAATTGTTCATTTCATTAACACCATGCAGGCAAGGGCAGAGTAGCCTTGGACTAGATCAGTGCATATGTAGGGTTCCCATGTAAAACAAAGACGAGAAGAGCCACAGGAAACACGTATGAATACGTCAAGCAGTGTGTAGTTGTGTCATTGGAAAATGAATGAAGGCACATAATGAAAGCTCTTAAGCACTGAGGTAATGTAGGTATAATTCATTATTGGTCCTCCAGTTGGCTGATGCCTGAGTAAATGGCCTTGAATTTGAATAATCACGAGAAATATAATTAACTTAATAGCTTAAACCATTTGTACTGTTTATAACAATGCAACTTGTTATATAGATGGCTCCAGACTACATCATGTATGCAACAAGTACAGTCTAGGTGATTTTTATTTTATACAATGTTTGGCTGTTTGTTACACTGATAGCACCGAGTTTAAGACAGTTGGGATTTTCACACACAGTAATCACTCTAGGGTTTACAGAGAATGGTCCGAAAAAGAGAAAATATCCAGGGAGCAGCAGTACTCTGGGTAAAAAGGCCTCGTTGATGCCAGAGGTCAGAGGAGAATGGCCAAACTGGTTCGAGCTGATAGAAAGCCAATAGTAACTCAAATAACCTCTTGCTACAAACAAGATATGCAGAATGCACAGCATGTTGAACCTTTAAGTAGATGGGCTACAGGAGTAAAAAAAATTAAAGCATGGTTGTGTAATGGTGTGGGTGATATTTTTTAGGCACACTTAATATCAACTGAGCATTGTTTAAACACCACAGCCTACCTGAATATTGTTGCTGACCATGTCCAACCCTTTATGACCACAGTGTGACAAATCTTTAGTGGGACTGCTAACCCATTGTACTGTCCAGCATTTCCACATGGAGATAGCTGATGTTTGATAATGCATCAATGATAATGATAATGCATTAATATGTAACATTTAGGTTGATTGAACTCTCATATGCAGGGTCACATTGTGTATCAGGACCAATAAATTGTGTGTATCAATGACACACATTGCATGTTTTGTACAAGTTACACAAATAAAGGCAAATCTTGTGAGAGCATGTTGTTTTACTAGAGACTGGAAATCAAGTGGTTCAGATAGGCTACATTGGAATTACACTATATCCAGTAGTACCTTGGTTCTCATCATTAATTTGTTCCAGAGGGCTTGTCAAGAACTAAAAATGACAAGTACCAAGCAAATTTTTCCCATAAGGAATAATGTAAATTGAATTAATCCATCCCAGACCTCCAGAAAATCCACACTGTATAAGGTATTATATGCATTAATGAAGTTGTACTGTACAGGTGGCTCCCCAATTTACAGGATGTGTTCCTACAAATCCATCATAAGTTAAATGTATGATGAATGTATCATCTATACTCGTATCATATATCCATTAACCTACAGTTGGCCAAAATCATTAACACAAAGATTATTTTATAATAAAGAGTTGAAAAATCCCATTTAATTTAGTAAGTAATGGATTGAAAGTGAAAAGTTAAAGCAACACTTGCTCTATTGATGGACTCTGGGCGCTAGCATAGCTGCTAAGCTAACTTCAGCCTGTGTTCTGGAGCATTCAATTCAATTTTGCTTTCGTTTGGCTCTTATAAACTAACCGTCCTAGGATCTTCTCTGAGGGCTATTGTGAACCTGAATCACTGTGTATTGAATCGTGACTTGTGAATCGAGTTTCAGCTGAAACGAGTCACGCGGCTTGATGCGTACAAGTTTAAGCAAGTGCGCCGGGTACTGTGCAAACGACGAGAACAGAGAACATGCAAGGTCAGGATCGAACTGGGGACGCTAAAATAAATAAAGTAAATCTAAACCTAGTCCAAAACCAATTTTAGCCATTTGTGAGTGTTAGTTTCACTTTACCTAACTTTAACTGTTTCTATTTATGCTTGTGTAACATATTTTCTTAACTTAATAATTTGCTGAAAACAAGGTTTCATTCATAGACAACAGATGTTATGTGAACTGGAACTGAAGAAAGATCCCCTAACATGGGGTCTGGGGGAAACCTGTTAGAAACTACGAGGGCTGTATTTTAAATGTGTATTAAAATAATACAATGAATCCTTAATGACTTACACTATCTGTTGTGTTTCATTTTCTACCCAATTTTCACACATTTTTGTTGCAGCCAAATCTCACACACTGGCTCCCCTATAAGGTAATATCCTACAAGGGCAGGGCCTTGTAATGTACTTCCACCGAGACCCATGAAACCAACTATGTATTTGGCAGCTTAGTGCATTTGGAGGAGTTTGGAGTCCCATTCATATACATAGCTCAATTGAGCCTGTCTCTGATTGATATGGGATACACAGATGCCATCTGTCCTACCGAGAGCATGGCCAATGCTCTGTTTGATTCGGAGTCATGACAAATAGGGTAAAAATTTTATTTTTGTCTCACTTGGGAACCCAGTTTTGTAAGACTTTTAACATTTATGTGCTTTATATTTATTCACTGGTTATTATTTTTCCTTTTAACAGAACAACTCACCATTGTGACACACATTAGACCATGTAAATAATTGCTGGTGAACTACATTGTGGGGGATTTCCATGGCATTACTGCCATTGTTAAAATGCTTACAAAGTATAAGCACTTGTAAGCACAGTTAGAAGCTTTAATGAATACAGCCTTTAGAATGGGAGAGAAAAATATTAATGGGGGTGAAAATATTACAACAATGTCGGCTTGTGGACAATAAGACGTTCTTGTCACGCTATTTTGACCTAGTCAAAGGTAGAAATAATTACATTCGCTTAGAGATGATGAGATTTGTAAAACATATTGCCGTCATCTGGCTCCAGTGCTTCAGCTTGTCTGTCACCTTGTCTGTGCCTTTTCTTTCTTAGAAGACATTTAGCTGATTTGTGGAACATGACTGCTGGGATTTGCTACCATTCAGCCACAAGAGCATTAACGATATTGGGTTGTACAGCCGGCTTGAAGTGAGTGTTCAAATTCAGAGCCAGAGCTGTGTCACTGTCAAGCTGAAAATGGAAATGACTTTCCTTGGGGGCCTTAGCACATATTTCAAATCCTGTTTCTCAAACACTAAACTTTACAGTTGACACTATGCATTCAGATGGGTCGTGTTCTTCTGGCATCAACCAAAACTATATTTATTCACTATATGGACAAAAATATTGGGACACAGCTCTTTATCATTGAATTCAAGTGTATTATTCAGTCCTGTTGCCACAGCTGTATAAAATCCAGCAGCTAGCCATGCAATCTGAAAGAATGGAAGGATCTAATGAGCTCACTGAATAATCCAGTAATAGGATGCCACCTTTGCAACAAGTCAGTTTGTGAAATGTCTTCCCTTCTAGATATTACACAATCAACTGAGAGTGGTATTGTTGAAAAGTGGAAGCATTTAGGAACCTCAGCTAATCAACCACGACGTAGCAGACCATGTACAGTGCTGGGTTGGCGAGTGCTGAGGGGCATAGTACACAGAAATCGCCAACGCTCTGCCTACTCAATAACTGCAGTTCCAAACTTCATCTGGTATTAACATCAGCACAAAAACTGTGCACTCGGAGCCTCATGGCATAGGTGTCCATTTACATTAGCAAGCACCATACCAAGATTTGAGTAGATTGGTGTAAACTATAAAGGTATATGCACAACTTTATTGACGTTTTTACCGGCAACTTGGCTTTATTAACAGTTATTAACCACTGGGTTTATCAGCTTCTTGTGTTTCCGCTGATTAGTGTTATCTTTTGTTTGAATCCGGTTGAGAACAGCGTGTTACTCTAGTGTTTAAAAGCCACTTATTTTGGGGGCTTCAGCACACAGCTCAGGTAGTTCACTTGGTTGAGCACTAGGACTCCCACACTAGGGATCTGGGTTCAATCCCCATCATGGATCACCTTTACTTCGCTCTTTGGATAAGTGAGTATATTTCTTTGGGGCGCTTATTATTTTCACATCCACCAGATATATGTGTGTGTATATAAGTATTTAGTCAGCCACTGATTTGTGCAAGTTCTTCTACTTAGAAAGATGATAGGTACACTTCAACTATGGGAGACAAAATGAGAAAAAAAAATCCAGGAAATCACATTGTAGGATTTTTAAAGAATTTAATTTTAAATCATGGTGGAAAATAAGTATTTGGTCACCCACAAACAAGCAAGATTTCTGGCTCTCACAGACCTGTAACGTCTTCTTTAAGAAGCTCTTCTGTCCTCCACTCGTTATCTGTATTAATGGCACCTGTTTGACCTCGTTATCTGTATAAAAGACACCTGTCCACAGCCTCAAACAGTCAGACTCCAAACTCAACCATGGCCAAAACCAAAGAACTGTTGAAGGACACTAGGAAGAAAATTGTAGACCTGCAGGAGGCTGGGAAGAGTGAATCTACAATAGACAAGCAGGTTGGTGTGAATAAATCAACTGTGGGAGAAAATGAAAGACATACCAGACCATTGATAATCTCCCTCGATCTGGGGCCCCATGCAAGATCTCATCCCGTGGGGTCAAAATGATCATGAGAACGGTGACCAATAATCCCAGAACTACACAGAGGGACGTGATGAATGACCTGCAGAGAGCTTGGACCAAAGTAACAAAGGCTACCATCAGTAACATTATCAGTAAATTGGGCTTAGATCCTATGCACAGATCGCACCAAAAAAACACAGACAACCGGGAAATAAAATGTGACTCAAACAGCTTAGGCATGCGTTAAGAATGCAATATTAAATAGCAATAAAACATGGCTGTTCAGTGCCTCACCCACCCTTGACCTCGCTGCATGCCACTTGGTTGTTCACCTCTCCTGGAAAAAGTACAGCCAAGACTGAAGTCGAAATCTACTTTAACGCATATGAAGATATACTCTGTGTACACCTACTTAATGGTGCTCCGCTAAGGGTGCAGTGATTTAGCCTTATTCAGAGGCACATAAAGCCGGAGAGGTTGAAAGGACAATGGTGTAATCTCTTTTCATCAAGGATTATACACCTCTTTAATGAAGCCAACTGCATTGCTGATGACAGGGATGCAATGCAGCACCTGTTTATCTTGTTTTGTTTACTTAATCTCCTGGTGCTAGTGATAAGCTCAATTATGATGAGGGAGTTGTCTGGGGCAGTGTAAGAGAACACACATATATTCCAATGTCTCTGGACGCCTTAAAAGGCAGGTCTTTATTTACTAGCCGCATGTGGGTGACCTTCACGTTTGAGTATCTTAATGATTCATTCAGTGTGTGTTCAGTGTGTGTATATACATATCAGTCTGGAGCCAGAAGTCTCTAGTGAAAATGTTTGTATTCATACTGCAGCAGGATCCTGACCCAGAACACACATCAAAGCTTTCTAACAACTACTTGAAGACTGAAGAGGGAGTGCTTACTGTCATGGGCTTTCCCCCACAGCACATGACCTAAACCCCATCAATATTTTATGGGGGCACTTGAAAACAATTAAAGGCAAGCATTCAGTAACATCACAAGATGCTTTTCGGAGTGGTGATGTGAAATCATGCCAGGAGAACATGGATTGTCAGATTTAGTCCACATACCAAATAGTAATAATTCTGAAATTTATGAAAAGATTTTTTCCAAAGATTTCACTTTACAAAGATTTAACAAGTTATGCTGATTAAATGATTTGTAATGTAATTTAATTCCAGAAAAGTTCAAAATGGAAGCATTTTCACTAGTGGTCTCAGACTTTTGGCACCTGTGTGTGTATGTGTGTGTGTGTGTGTGTGTGTACACATACCTTGTTTTGCTATACTTGAGGGCCAAATGTCCCTACAATGATAGGAAACTCTGAAATTTTGACTAGTGAGGATTGTCTTTCCGGTCCTCGCTTTGTAACTGCGTTTTTAATTTTTAATTAATTTCTTTTTTTAAATACAAAAATGCAGACTTTTATTTGAAAAACCAAAAGAGCAATATTATTTGCTTTAGGTTACTGAGGTTAGGTTTAGAGGCATTAATAGCTGCATTAGTCTTTTGTCATTCATGTCAATGGACAGTCCTCACAAGGATAGCAAGACAAATGCATATCTGTGTATGTGTGTATATCATGTATGTATTACATTGTGGAGTCCCCACAATGACAGAAAGCTCTGACATTTTTTACATGGGGGAACACCTTGCTGGTCCCCACGAGGAGTATGGATTTTTTTACAAAATCTAACTTTCTTTTGAAAATACAGGAGTGTGTGTGTGTGTGTGTGTGTGTTGGGGGGAAAAAGCTAAATACTGATACAAAAGCCTATGCATCAGTAAGATGCTAAAGGATACGTTAGGCTTTGAGTAGACCAAGCGTGACATGATGAATTATGAGTGCATGCACTCGTATATGGATAATTTTGTTTCCATATGTTCTGCTCCCAAATGATCGATAAGCTCATTAATGGGGTTTGGGGCTGGACCTGCAGCTTTAGGACTTCCTCATGATTAACTGTATGGTAATTACTTAGCTCAGAAGTATTAAGTCATACGTGACACACATTTGAATACTATAGCGATGCTTGATATGTGCTTAATCTAATATCGAGTTTCCTTTTATCAACAGGTTTACCTGAAAGAAAGAGCATATAATGTTTAGTTATTCATTCTGTGTAGTTTAAGACTGCATAGAAATGTATCTGTTGTTCCATATGATCTTATTAGTATTTGGTCCAGTCCAGTTTCCAACAAGGAATATTAAAGCAGCATATCTTCTGAAAATCCATGATTGATAGACTCAAATGCCAGTCTGTCTGGTCTTCCACGATGCAAGTACTCGAATAGAAAAAGCTTAAGCACAGCATCCTGTTTTACCCCAGCTTGTTAAGCACTTGGACTACAGACGAATGCTACCCAGAGATAAAAGGTCCTTGGTTTGATACTGTGACTTCTCAGTGTGAAGGAAGGCATTGCTCCGTCACTCAGTGCAACACTAGCCAGCTCTAGGCTTCTGTGATCTCGTATATGGACTGCTTCAGTTTGTATCTCCTCCAAGTAATTTGAGGGGTCTAGTAGGGGTATGCGATATGGTAAAAATAGTATATCACGATAATGAAAGACATTTTCACGATAATCAATATTTACCACAATACGTGTGGTTGCAGACAAAATGCATCACTAGTGACAGATTCTTGAGAACTGTTATTTAAATATTACCCCATACTTAGTGATTTTTATTCAAAATGTGCCACACTTCATCCAATGTTGAATTGTTGGATGGACGTCTTAGTCCTCATGTCATGGTGGGGTGAGTGGTCTCTAGAGTTGTGTTAAAATGTAAAAAAGTGTGTTTTAGTGAGCGCATTATGTTGTGTGAAACTGGACGTTGACCGAAATGGACGTTGACCAGACAGTAGCGTAGTCATGTACTCTTTTTATACTACTGTAATGTAAATATATATAGGGTATTTTCACAAGAAAACTGCGTTCAAACGATACATAAATGCATCGGAAATGCCGCTGAAAACACGAGTGGAAGCATAAACTATTATGCACATGCTAACCCTTTGGTAATTTATGAAAATTCACAATAATCCGAATAAATACAGTAATGTACTACTATGACATTGTGTATTGGAAAGCCGTAACACTTAAAAGGATAGTATGACAGACCTGATACTTTTTTTTGATCAAATCAAGTTTAAACCTGCACAAAAGAGTCTGTAAACACTTCAGTTAGAACAGTCTCTGTTTTAAATATAACAGTGGTGCTTGAAAGTTTGTGAACCCTTCAGAATTTTCTATTTTTCTGCATACATATGACCCAAAACATCAGATTTTCACACAAGTCCTAAAAGTAGATAAAGAGAACCCAGTTAAACAAATGAGACAAAAATATTATACTTGGTCATTTAATTATTGAGGAAAATGACCCAATATTACATATTAGTGAGTGGCAAAAGTATGTGAGCCTTTGCTTTCAGTATCTGGTGTGACCCCCCTGTGCAGCAATAACTGCAGCTAAACGTTTCCTGTAGCTGTTGATCAGTCCTGCACACCGTCTTGGAGGAATTTGAGCCCATTCCTCCGTACAGAACAGCATCAGCAGCTTAGGGTCGTTGTCTTGCTGCATGACCCACCTTCTCTTGAGATTCAGTTCATGGACAGATGTTCCTTTAGAATTCTCTAATATAATTCAGGATTCATTGTTCCATCAATGATGTCAAGCCGGCTTGGCCCAGATGCAGCAAAACAGGCCCAAACCATGATACTACCACCACCATGTTTCACAGATGGGATAAGGTTCTTATGCTGGAATGCAGTGTTTTCCTTTCTCCAAACATAACGCTTTTCTTTTAAACCAAAAAGTTCTATTTTGGTCTCATCCGTCCACAAAACATTCTTCCATTGTTCAGTGTTCTTCTGATGGTGGACTCATGAACATCAACATTAGCCAATGTGAGAGGGGACTTCAGTTGCTTAGAGGTTACCCTGGGAACCTTTGTGACCTCACCAACTATTACACGCCTTGCTCTTGGAGTGATCTTTGTTGGTCGACCACTCCTGAGGAGGGTAACACTGGTCTTGAATTTTCTCCATATGTATACAATCTGTCTGACTGTGGATTGGTGGAGTCCAAACTCTTTAGAGATGGTTTTGTAACCTTTTCCAGCCTGCTGAGCATCAACAACTCTTTCTCTGAAGTCCTCAGAAATCTCCTTTGTTTGTGCCATGATACACTTCCACAAACGTGTGTTGTGAAGAGCAGACTTTGATAGATCCCTGTTCTTTAAATAAAACAGGGTGCCCACTCACACCTGATTGTCATCCCATTGATTGAAAACACCTGACTCTAATTTCACCTTCATATTAACTGCTAATCCTAGGGGTTCACATACTTTTGCCACTCACTAATATGTAATAGTGGATCATTTTCCTCAATAAATAAATGACCAAGTATAATATTTTTGTCTATTTTGTTTAACTGGGTTCTATTATGTTATCTACTTTTAGATCATTATGTAATTTAGGTCATATTTATGCATAAACATAGAAAATTCTAAAGAGTTCACAAACTCTCAAGCGCCACTGTATTCCTCTTCCAGCTCAAAATTGCCATAAGTTTTAGGCAAATTCTTGGCACTTGACCCTTTTTGTTATTTATTTTCTTCTAAGAACCGCAGCACAAACTTATGTTAAGCATGTAATGATTGTAACGTAATGGTGTTATGATTAATGAGCACAGAGTGTATACCTTTACCTGAGGCCCTGTAAATTGCTTATAAAACACAAGCATTAATTTATGAAATGAATTTAGTTGATGTGTAAAGAATGTCTGGTTATTTTTTTGTTCTCAGGTCAGTCTTGTGGTGGGTTGGTGCAAGGCATGAATGGAACCATAGAGAGTCCTGGCTTCCCTCATGGTTACCCCAACTATGCCAACTGCACATGGATCATAGTGACAGGAGAAAGGAACAGGATCCAGCTCACCTTTCACACTTTCGCTCTGGAGGAGGACTTTGACATCGTCTCCATTTATGATGGACAGCCACAGCCAGGCAACTTGAAGATGAGGTAAGAGCTGGTATGGGTCCTGAGAACCTGGGAAGTCATGGAAAGTAGTCGTGGGAATCTCCAGTACTTGCTTGTCCTTGAGGAGGTGGGGAGTAAAGGACAAACATGTACTTAGAAGTCAGGAGAACTCGATCATGAGTTTTCGGTTTCATTATGGAAAACACAAGCTTTGATAGTAACCGTATTGATTGTAAACATGACCAATGGCTCATGCTTGAACGTGCTTATTTCGAATGATCTTAGGCTCCGCTATTCGACACATTATTATTTTTAGCATGGATTGTCTAACTGTAGCCATGCTTCATTCAGTCAGTGTGTCTGGAGAGTGAATAAACATGCAATGGTTAAAAATAACAGCTACAAAGACTGGCTTCAAGAAAATGCGTGTTTGGGAGGATGCTGTTAATACATGAAATATGGGAGAAAATAATAGGAGAGTCTGCAGTGAAATTCTAGTACTGTGCAAAAGTCTTAGACCACAATAAGACTGAATATACTGTTGTTGTAGCAATTGTATAATGACCATATAGAATTATTTCTCAGTCACTTTATTAGAATACACTCAGAAAACAGGACATTTGTATGCAGTATTAAAAAAACTGAAAAAACATTTCAGAAAAACAATTTCTATAGGGTACAGTGGCAAGTATTTAGTGTTCCCTTACACTTGAGCAATAGCAGCATCTGACAGCTTCTTCCGGATGCCAAGTTGACCCTTCTTCAGTCTGAAGAATCTTGATCAGGAATGATCTTTTTGGAATAGTAGCAGCCAAAAAACAGGTTTTCAGAAGGGGAAGAGGATGAAAAGGTTAAGATTTGCTAAAACTCACAATGATTGGACTGAAGATCAGTGGAAAATAGTATTATGGAGTGACAAATCTAATGGCGGCCCAAGACTTTCGCACTGTATTGTAGATTTTCATGCATGACACAAGAAATGGGCTAAAATCAGAAACTACAAATCATAGCACAGGCAAATGGATACCAATTTTAGGCTGTTATCGGGCTATAGAACTGTGCCAAGATGTTTTAACTCAGTTCATGGGACATGCACACTCCGACACTATGCTACAGCAGTTTAAGCAGTATGTCAAAAAACTGAACCTGTGAAATATGTGGCAAATGTCAGTTGACAGACCAAATGTAAATTCGATTCGTTGCAAGAACCGTTGAATGCAGACTGTCATTCTATGCTGCTCTCCATTATAAGTTGTGAACTAGGATTCAAAATGGGTTTCCTTAAGAAAAGGAAAACTGTGTCCAGGAATGTATGTGCCTGCCTTAATAAAACCAGCATCTGTATTTGCAGAAAGTCTGCATCAGTGAGACAGCTCAGATGGATTTGGTAGTCAAGTAGTATGAGGAGGACTGCAAAAGGGAAACAGAGTGAACCTGAGGATGTTGAGCAGAGGGTTGAGGATTGGGTGAAGGAATCGAAATAAAGTAGTATAGTACACTCATGATATTTATTATGACACTTTGGATAGTACATACTAAGTATGAAACTATGTCAAAATCGTCAACTTGGTGGAAGAATTAAAGTCTGGAGCAGTAACGTACTTCAGCTTAAACAAGGTATTGACTTTTAAACATACACAATTAAATATGTAGGTACTAGTCCTTACACTTGGCATAGTTGTGGACAGCTTTGTTCTTCATTGTTATGATTTTGACAAATGTTTATATAAACAATAAGAGCATGGCACGTCATTCTCTGTTAGTCATACGTGCAGGTAGTAATTTAAATTCACCAGCATATTAGACTTTAATTTATGTTCATATCATTTGGTCTGGATATTCAGTACCCAGGGCTCTAGACTCATTTTTATCATTGGTCACACTGGTCTGACTTACTTTCTCAGTTGGTTGCACTGACTTCTGATTTGGTCGTGCCCATTTTCATATCAATCAGTGACCATGCCTGTTGAATCATGTGTTGTTGTACCTCAACCACTGGTGCTCCTGATTTTAAATGAACAGGAGTGCACACACACAAAAATCCTTTTTTTAATTTCTTGTTTTACTTCCCCCAGGTTAGGCATGAATGAAAGTATGGGACTAGAGAAATTGAAAGTTTCTGTTTGTCAAGGAAGGGTGAGGAAACTATCCAACTTTGCTTATTGCGCATGTAACAATTAGCTTTAATTTCTAATAAAGGTACTCAGAGGGAACAGTTTCTGAGCCGTTCTTATTAAAAATAAATACAGAAATAAATAAAGTAATTGTTTAAACATAAAGCATGTTACATTATAAAAGTTAATTTGTAATAATTGATATGTAGTATTATTTTAAATGTTTGTACCTACATCTGTATAACATTTAATTGCAGGATTATGTGGAAGACTTAATAAATAAACTAAAATGATTGAATTACATTGCATCTGTTTTATATATATATATATAGTTTTATATGTTATATATATAGTTTTAATAAGTTAATTAGTGTTCAGTTACCAGCTAAATGTGTTAAACCACAGATCTCATAGAGAAGGGCTTACCTTTTAACTTCTGTGTACATTTTATCTGTTCCTCTTTTCACATCTCGTCAAACATTTGTGCCTGTTATGATTTTCCTCCAAAAATAAGCCTTAAAGAAAGAATAAAATTGCGATAAAACAGCAAAGACTTTAAACTTTGCTAGCATTCGTTTTAATGGTTGAAATGCAGAGGGTGTGAACAATTGGTGATGCAATCCATAACTCGCCCTATATGGGAAGTAGGCAGCAAGGGCACTCACTAGGTATTGAGACAGACCCGATGAATACTCGGTAAAAGCGCTGTCACACTCGGGTCAAAATCTCGTCTCATTTACATTTACAGTATTTAGCAACTCTTATCCAGAGCGACTCTTAGCCCTTATCCAGAGCGACTTACACTTGATACAGTCTTACAGTCCAAGCAATTGCTGGTTAAGGGCCTTGCTCAAGGACAACAGTGGCAACTTGGCAGAGGTGGGATTTGAACTCTGGATGTTTTGGTCCATAGTCCAGTACCTTAACCGCTAAGCTACAGTCTCATTCAAGTGAGGTACAAAAACAAAGTCATGCACTCACAAAACTGTGACTCTGTGGAATTATAAATGACACATTTTCCAAAAATGGTCGCATTTACTACCATTTTGTTTGCGGTCTAGAGCCTTGGTACTGAAGTGTAGGCATGAGTGACACTTATTCCTTACGCTAGAACTACTGACATGGCATCCCAAGGTGTTTAAACAGCCAGAAGCATTTCTATTCACTAGTCCAGCGTGTGTTTAAACTGCCCTGCAAACGATTAAACTAACAATAGCCCAGGGTGGACAGGTCCTTAAGACATGTACTGTTTGTTTGACGACACCCTGAGGAGCTGGTGATTCAACTGATTATTAATTATATGAACTGGTTTGGATTTTACACAACACACTCAATGCAAACAAACTCAATGCAAACTCAATTTTTTCAAAATGTCTAAAGACAAGACTCACATCTGGTGAGAACACAGCACATCTGTTCAGTCAGAGTTTTAAAGTATGGTTTTAAAGGCGTCGTTGATCACGGCATCAGTGCTGCCATTATACTTTTCCCTGCTGAAGACAAAGATGCCCAAAAAATGGTTCAAAACGAGGGTTTTAACTGACTTAATAAAACTTTCTGCACCAGAGGCTGTGCTGTTGTTACAGCTGGACTATGTCATTACACCTGCTGTACTACAACAGCTAATGTATCTGGAAAGGTAATGTACGAGTTAAATAGTTTTATAACTTTAGTAGCAAGGGCAATGTATGTGAACGGACGTTATCTGAATGGACGATTTATTTATCCTGTGTTTTCACCACTAGCATCCATCTGATCTACACAAAATACAGAGAGATAGTTAAGGATGAATATTCTTTAATAACATTAGAATATTAGTTGTGGGCATTGGTGACATTTACATATGGAAACTTCCAGTTCAACATAAGTCAAAGTTGGGTTTTATTGTCATTTCAACCATATACACAGTACACAGTGAAACTATACAATGAATAAGCTTTTTACCACTAAATTGTCTCTGGTATTTTTGTTCTTACGTGTTTTGTTTTTATCAGTAGAGCAGTTTATTGGGTTGCTGTGTTTAGTTTGCAAATTAGCCTTGCAATGCAAAAGAATCATGATAAATAATGTTTATCATGCCTAAAAAACCCTAAAAAATATATTATGTCCAGATTGCCTACCGCTACTGGTTTAGCATTTAGTCTTGATTGTTGTGGTACTGGTTATATCATCCAAAGTTCTTGAACTTGGAAGTGGTTCAAATCGTAAAAGTACAAATGCTGTGGTCATCTTGAAGTGCTCAATCAACTGGATGCTGGTGTCATTGTCACTGAGAAAGGGATACAAACTAATTTTGAGTTTTGGCAATGCCACCAGCCTGGCCAGGCACTACACAAGTGGTCCTCTCAGAAAGGAGTGAATGTTATTGGTGGATGAACGCAGAGAACCTGGCATTTTTCACCCTGCTCACTCATTCTCTACAAAGAAGTCCATCATCTGCTGGTGAAAACATGCTGTTGGTGTTGATGGCCTATGGCCCTGTCCCTTAGTACAGGGGTTGTGCATGCAGCGGGGATATTGAAACTGGGGAACTGAGCAAATTGGAGTGCTAAAAGGGGAAAAAAGGTTACAAATGATAACTGCTTGGTTGTATTCCCTGTCCTGTCTTAAAGTCAAACCTTTGTGTGAAAGTGTCTGGTGTTTGCATATAAATAATATTCCTTTTTATAAGCTCTCACCAGCTCCTTAATCATCTGCTCTGTCTGTTCTTAAAGATTTATGAAGGCCTTTATAACTGGTGCCAGACAATTTCAAATAAAAAGGCCAAGGAAAACCCTTTTTCTAGGATATTTTTAAAGGTTATCTTGCATGTTTGAAGTGCCAGTGTGGGTACAGTTTCGACAGTGCCAAGGTTCCATTTAAATCTTACGAAGAATGCCAGTAGGAGGGTATTGTGGCAATATTTAAAAACAATGTTCAAGTCAAATGCTGGCAGAGTGGTTAGCGCTATAGCCTCACAGCTCCAGAGATTCTGCCCCGTGTGGCGTTTGCATGGTGTGTTTGTGCGTGCTTGTGTGTGCCTTGTGTTGGACTACTGTCGACTTGTCTTGGATTCATTCCTGCTTTGCACCCCGTTAGCTGTGATGTACATGACTGGAATACAAAACAAGAGTTATTAAGGTATATATTTAGTAAGGGGGGATTTACTAACACAGACAAACGTGACGTTGATAGGTAATTGTGATCTTGATTTGGTAGAAAAGCAGTATCCACGAAAGGCTGAGTCTTTGAAGAGCAAAGATTGAAGAACTAAAGGAATTAAAGAGTTAAACAATTAAAGGATTCAAGGAATCTGGAGGAATTTCAGTGCTTAAAGGGCAAGGGGGCGAGCCTAAACTGAACACCTGTGATATCCGATCCCTCAGGTGGTACTGCATCACTGTATTCACAAATGCCACTTAAAACTTTATTGTGAAAAAGTATGCCTTATGTTAACCATGTGCAGACTTGTCTGGGCATCTGGGATGGTCCATCACACAGTGGAAACGTGTATTGTGGTCAGAAGAATCAGTTTTCCTGATCTTTTTTGGAGAAATGGACACCTTGTGATCCAGACCAAAGACGAAAAGGATCATCCAGACTGTTATCAGTAAAGTCCAAAAACCAGGCTCTGAAATGGTATGTGTCAGTGCCCTTGGAAAATATCATTTTCACTGCAGTGATGGCAGCATTAATGCAAAAAATTACAGATTTGAGATGTGTTTTGCCTTTAAGATGACAGATTTTCCAGGGGCGTCTATGCATTTTTCAGCAGACAATGCAAAACCACATGCTGTACACATTACAAAGGCATAGCTGTGGAAGAAGAGGGTATAGGTACTGGACTGTCCTCAGTCCTGGCATGTCCCCAATAGAGGATGTGTGGAGAATTTAGAAACAAAAAAATGCAACAAAGATGACCCCGTGCTGTTGCACAGCTTAAGATGTATTTGGAGGAAGGATGTGACAAAATAGTACCTGAAACACTTAATTTTCAGATGCAAAACATATTTTAAATGTTGTGAGAAGTGCTTTACTGTCCCAACTTTTTTTGGAATATGTTGCAGGCCTCAAATGCAAGAATGGATGCATATTAACAAATGAAAAGAAAATATATTGTGTTCATACTGTTAGTAAATGTGAAAACCACTGTGTTTTTCTATATTTATATGTTCCATACTGTCCCAACATTTTCTGATTTGGGCTTGGAGAAGAACATAGTGCGCACATACACTTTTCACACCTTACAGAGGCAAGACAAACAAGGCTGTCACCTGAATATGAACTTAGCAATAATGCAGACCATCTACAACATCATGAAATATTTATGAGCACGAGCCCACCCCAACGTTTTCACACGCAAGGCAAGTGGTGCATTGAAAGAACAGCTAAAAGGCCAAATAACATCAAATAAAACAAGCACAGCGCTTATATGTTAAGATCTAATTTATTTACAGTATAATGAATAAGTATGGGGTGATGGTGCAGCACATTGAGTTGGTGCCATGCAGCTCTGGTTAATATCTGTGTGGAGGTGGGAAAACCAACTTTTCTTACACTTTGTACCATAAGGGGAATATTGTTTATGTGCACTACTGGATTTGCATTGTCTGCAGAATAAAGTGATACCATGAACTTCCAGGAGACCTTATCAGATATCCATTATTTTCCTCCATGCCTTCACTGGGTAAAATGACTATATATATATAAGAACTGGAATAGTCAACCCTAACCTTCTGTTTTATACAATATATCTACACTGGCTTGAACTTAAGAACTGTAGGTAAGTATGTACTGTATATATAAAGTGGGGCCAAAATCTTTGCGTGAGGGGTTCATAGTGGACCAGGATCATTACTTAAAAACACACTTCAAAGCTTTACTTAAAGGCCAAAGATGTTAAAGAAGTGCGGTTTGTTATGGACTATCATCCACAGTTCCCTTGTTTAAACACCAGCAAGCATTTATGGGGGCACTTGACGACAAACTTTCAGTAACAACAAGATGCTTTTTGGAATATTATGAAATCATGCTGGTAGAACATGCATTATCAGCTTTTGCACAACCTTGGAGTCCTAGTCTGCTTGACATACCAAATATGAGTAAATTCTCAAATATATGAAATGATGTTTTTCCCCCCAAAGATTCAACTTGTTACTCAAAATTATGATTTGTAATGAAAACCATTGCATTAAATCATTTTTCAATAGTGGTCTTGGATTCAAAACAACCTCAGTTATTTGTGGCAAGGTTTCCATGTGTTGGAAACATTCCTTTGAGATTCTGCACCATGTTGGCTGTAAGACAAAACAGTAACTATTTCAAAGGGGTATGAAGATTTTCTGTAGGCACTGTAATGTTTTTTCCAAGCACAGGTAACTGGCCATCCATGTGATCGAAAAGAAAATGGGAATCACCAGACCAGATGCCCTTTTTTCCATTGCTCCAAAGTCCAGTTCCGATTCTAGCCTGCACATTGTAGACACTTGTGACAGAAGCTTGCATGGGTATTCTGACCTGGTTTTCATTATGCCTTGGAGATGGAAACATCCCGAGTAGCCAGGACTGGAGCTTTTGAGAGTAAAGACTGCAAACAAGGCAATGAGAACAGCAGGAACAATTCTACATGGTAGAATTATGTCTGCTATAGCAAGATTAAAATCTTCCATCTGGCACTTCCAATTAGTTATGTACCTTGTTTCAGGATTCTTCTACCCTAGTGTGGTTCTGCACCATTTCTTCTATGTGCAGACTGAAATGACAGCCACCTGGCAGATTAACACACATAGTAATAGCTGCTGAACAGGTTTACAGTGGTGCTTGAAAGATTGTGAACCCTTTAGAATTTTCTATATTTCTGCATAAATATGACCTGAAACATCATCAGATTTTCACACAAGTCCTGAAAGTAGATAAAGAGAACCCAGTTAAACAAATGAGACAAAAACATTATACTTGGTCATTTATTTATTGAGGAAAATGATCCAGTATTACATATTAGTGAGTGGCGAAAGTATGTGAGCCTTTGCTTTCAGTATCTGGTGTGACCCCCTGTGCAGCAATAACTGCAACTAAACGTTTCCTGTAACTGCTGATCAGTCCTGCACACCGGCTTGGAGGAATTTTAGCCCATTCCTCCGTACAGAACAGCTTCAGCTCTGGGATGTTGGTGGGTTTCCTCACATTAGCTGCTCGCTTCAGGTTCTTCCACAACATTTCTATTGGATTAAGGTCAGGATTTTGACTTGGCCATTCCAAAACATGAACTTTATTCTTCTTTAACCATCCTTTGGTAGAACAACTTGTGTGCTTAGAGTCGTTGTCTTGCTGCATGACCCACCTTCTCTTGAGATTCAGTTCGTGGACAATGTTCTGACATTTTCCTTTAGAATTCTCTGATGTAATTCAGAATTCATTGTTCCATCAATGATGGCAAGCCGTCCTGGCCCAGAGGCAGCAAAACAGGCCCAAACCATGATACTACCACCACCATGTTTCACAGATGGGATAAGGTTCTTATGCTGGAATGCAGTGTTTTACTTTCTCCAAACATAACACTTTTCTTTTAAACAAAAAAGTTCTATTTTGGTCTCATCCATCCACAAAACATTCTTCCAGTAGCCTTCTGGCTCGTCCACGTCATCTTTAGAAAACTGCACACGAGCAACAATGTTCTTTTTGGAGAGCAGTGGCTTTCTCCTTGCAACCCTGCCATGCACACCATTGTTGTTCAGTGTTCTTCTGATGGTGGACTCATGAACATTAACGTTAGCCAATGTGAGAGAGGCCTTCAGTTGCTTAGAAGTTACCCTGGGGTCCTTTGTGACCTCGCCAACTATTACACGCCTTGCTCTTGGAGTGACCTTTGTTGATCGACCACTCCTGGGGACCAGAAATATAGAAAATTCTAAAGGGTTCACAATCTTTCAAGCACGACTGTAAGTCCAGTGACTCCA
This sequence comes from Ancistrus triradiatus, assembly GCA_025084515.1. Classification (NCBI taxonomy): domain Eukaryota; kingdom Metazoa; phylum Chordata; class Actinopteri; order Siluriformes; family Loricariidae; genus Ancistrus; species Ancistrus triradiatus. The sequence continues at coordinate 131,676 of JAJAGP010001182.1, read as the reverse complement.
GTGGACCTGCAGCTGGAAGCACTGGTGATGCAAATAGGTGCGGGACTTTGTACAGATCAGTGATCTCCAGGGATATGTAACAGATGCACTCATATTCAAGACATGTAATGGTATGACTGCAAAAGTCAAAACAAGCAGAAATATGCATTAGGACAGTGGAGCAGACCCTGAATCACTCTCCTAATTTCATTTAACTGATACATGCTTGTCCACTTCTTCCTACAATGTGAGAAACATCAAAAAATGATGAACCCAGTGTCCTTGTTAAGCAAGACAGTATGGCACAACAGTCCACACACCCTAAGATCGTGTATGCTTGGCTTCAGGGAGTTATGCCAACATAATGACTTACTCACAGGGATATGGAGACAAATGGAATGACTTTTTTTGGTTGGTACACAGAATTCTTTAGCCAGGACTGTAAATAGCATATTGGAATTTATGTCATGCAGACTAGAAAGGGGTCCTGATCCGTGTGACAGTAGGTATATGTGCAGCAGTATTTGTGTGTTAAGGACCTTTAAATGGGCTTGCTTTGGGAACACACAGGTTTTCTTTGAATTGTAGTATGGCTACAGTCCCAAACAAATCTGTGGAGGGCTGTCAAAAAGTGCAGTGATTGAGAATAACTAATCAATCATTCATGACAAAAGGGTTCTTTATAGACATCCAGTACGGTTGTGTGTTAGGGTTCAAGGTCGGGCTGGAGGTGGCTTTGATGTAATATTCCTCAGTGAGCAAAGGATGTTTGATACTCCACTCCACTTTGATATCCACCTCTAGCAGATGCCCTTCCGAGTCAGAGAACAGTGTTTACATTTGAAATCTTTAGGCAGGTGCAAGGGGGGGGGGAGTTCAGTTTATTTATATTATATATTAAACATTTCACTTATTCATGTTTCTGGACCACCTTTTTGCAGACCAGACTGTGGTTAGACCTGGATCTTGGGAGCAGTGGGACAAGAGAAACGAGTCACTGATACAAAATCATAAAGGATGATATAGAGTAGCCACCACTGGTGTGGTTTATAGGCACAGGAGTACCTGGAAGATATCTAAATGCAGAGAACATACCAAACTCTACACAGACAATTACTAATGCCAAGTGTGTTGCCTTATGCAGCTTGCTAGGATACTGTGCCGTTTATGAAATAATATGCATGTTATTCCCGAGCTTATAGATGAAGTAGGCCTGTATCTCTCAAGCCATAACTTATCACTGAGGGTGCTGCAATAATTTCTGTACATCACCCATCATAGGGTCACTGCAGACATGTAGGAGTACTTGGGAATAAACTGATAAAGATGTGAGAATTCCCTGGAAGTAATGCATCACAGTGGTGGTATATAATAAAAAACATTAAAGGACATGATACAGAACCCATTTAATGGAAATGAAATTAGATTAGGGATTAGGGAATAACTAGAATTACAAACTTAATTCTAAAAAATGTTGGGATAGTATGTAAAATGCAGGTAAAAACAAAACACTGTACTTTGTGAACATTTTAATTAATTTAGTAGCAAATTTTCGTGCTTCACTGACTTTTGTAAATGTTATGTTAATTAGGAATTTGAGGCCTGCAACATGTTCCACCTTTTATTAACAACATTACCAGCACATGTAGAATGTGGCTTGCCAATATTTTTCTGAAGTAAGCAACATCCCCTGAAAAAGTTGCCATCTAGATGCAGCATATGTTCCTCCAAACTGTGTATGTACCCTTCGCGTTAATGCTGGCATCATAGACGTGCAAGTTTCTGCCCACACCCCCGTACAGTTTCAGCCTTTGCTTTGATAACAGTTGAAGTGATGCTGATCCTTTTTGTCCCAAACGTCCGTTGCTTCTAGAAATCATTTAAAAGGTGGCTTGTCAGACCCCAACACTATTGTCCACTTTGTGTTAGTTTATCTCAGATCTGCTCGAGCCACCGGCCTTTCTGGTACAGTGGGGCCAAAAAGTATTTAGTCAGCCACTGATTGTGCAAGTTCTCCTACTTAGAAAGATGAGAGAGGTTTGTAATAATTGCAAATCATGGTGGAAAATAAGTATTTGGTCAATAAAAGATCAACTCAATTGTCAATAAAACATAACCTTTGTTGGCAGTGACAGTAGTCAAACGTCTTCACCAGGTTTGCACACACTGTAGCTGGTATTTTGGCCCATTCCTCCATGCAGATCTCCTCTAGAGCAGTGATGTTTTGGGGCAACACGGACTTTCAACTCCCTCCACAAATTTTCTATGGGGTTGAGGTCTGGAGACTGGCTAGGCCACTCCAGGACCTTGAAATGCTTTTTACGGAGCCACTCCTTTGTTGTCCGAGCGGTGTGTTTGGGATCATTGTCATGCTGGAAGACCCAGCCACGTTCCATCTTCAATGCTCTCACTGATGGAAGGAGGTTTTGGCTTAAAATCTCACTATATATGGCGCCGTTCATTCTTCTCTTAACACGGATCACTCGTCCTGTCCCCTCTGCAGAAAAACAGCCCCAAAGCATGATGTTTCCACCCCCATGCTTCACAGCAGGTACGGTGCAACTCAGCATTCTTCTTCCTCCATACACGACGAGTTGAGTTTTATCAAAAAGTTCTATTTTGGTTTCATCTGACCACCTGATATTCTCCCAATCCTCTTCTGGATCATCCATATGCTCTCTGGCAAATTTCAGATGGGCCTGGACATGTACTGGCTTAAGCAGGGGGACACGCCTGGCACTACAAGATCTGAGTCCCACTCGGCGTAGTGTGTTACTGATGGTAGCCTTTGTTACTTTGGTCCCAGCTCTCTGCAGGTCATTCCTCAGGTCCTTTGTGGGTGACCAAATACTTATTTTCCACCATTATCTACAATTAAATTCTTTAAAACTCCTACAATGTGATTTCCTGGAATTATTTTCTCATTTTGTCTCTCATAGTTGAAGTGTAGCTATGATGAAAATTACAGACCTCTCTCATCTTTCTAAGTAGGAGAACTTGCACAATCAGTGGCTGACTAAATGCTTTTTTGCCCCACTGTGTATGTATTTGTATATATATAGTGTGTGTGTGTGTGTTGTATTGTTCATATGGCGAATTAATCTAAGAGGCAGGTCATTTACATTTCCATATTATCAACTGTACTCCATGAAGCATAAAGTGTGACTTCTAGTATGTTATGATAAAATTATTTGTAGGACAGTTGATCTGATCTTGATTGGTACAGCTAATACATTCCAATCCAACATCACTTGAGCTGTTTGTATAAAAAAATCAATTATTCTTCCAAAGATTTATGTGATTTTAATATATTGCAGAATCCATACTAAAACATTAATTTCACATATTTTTGTTGTGAGTTTCAATCCTGGCTCGAAGTTTTGTGCCCTTGAGTAACTTCTTTAAACTTCACCTCCAAGGCGCTCTGGATAAGGGCCTCTACTAACTGCTGTAATGTAAATGACTGAAGTACTAAAGTCATCTACTACATCCATCGCAAGTTGAATTCATCATAAACTGAGGAGTTTTATATCTACTGCATTAATCATAAAACATGGCTTCAAACGCTTACATTAAGCTACCTTCATTCATTCATTCGCTTTCTTATCCGCTTAATCCGCAACAGGGTCGTGGGAGAACCAGTGTCTAACTGGAGGCACAGGACGCAAGGCAGGATTAACCGTAGACAGGGTGCCAATCCATCGTAGGGCACATACTCTCTCACACTAGGGGCACGTTTAGAGACATCAATTAACCCAGAGTTCCCAGAGTCAACCCACACAGACACGGGGAGGACATGCAGACTCCACACAGAAAGAACCCAAACCACTGCATCTGGGGATTGAACGCTGGACCTTCTCACTGTGAGGTGACAGTGCCACCCACTGTGCCACCATGCTGCCCCCATTAAACTACAGTTGCGCTATATCATTAACATCAAGCATATTTTATAATAAAGTGGTGAATATCTCATGTAATTTATGGAACCACGGCTTTTCCTCGTTCCATTTCACAGCGTTCATCACTGCCACCCGTCACCACCCTACATCACGCACTGCTCCTCATTTAGCACAGGAGAGGGTGAGAGAGTGTCGTACTGCATATTGCTTGCCCGGAAAAAATCGAAATTCAAATCTAAAAATAATAGCACAGGCTTGTTTCAGTGTACACAGAGACTTCATGTTCTGACAGACGAAGTTGTGAAAACAAAATAGCATGTCGATGCTAGTACTCGTATTGCTGGTTCAGTTAAAAACAAAAATAGAAATATGTATTGTCATTTGTGTAAGTGTTAGGTGAGTAAGGAAAATGGTTAGTATGGTCTCTGTTCAATCCACAGTAGCATTAAGAATCTGATCTGATGGTACCGATGCTTGCTAAAGAGCTTGACCTAATATCGCTGTAATTGTGTGTGTGTGGGGTCATGTTTTATATTTGCTTGTATTACATTGTGGGGACCAAATGTCCCCACAAGGATAGAAATATCCATCAGGTTTTACCTTGTGGGAACATTTTGCTGAACTTGAATTTGACCTTCTGGATATTTATGGCTCCTTCTCAAACCATACATCCTCTTCATTTATAGTCCAGTCATTTTATTTATAACGTGCTTTTAGCAATATAAGTTAAGCATTTTACAAGCAGCTGAGTCTATATTCCAGAGCAAACCCGAGACAAAAGGGGAAAGAATACTTTCTTTGAGACAAAAGCATTAAGGACCAGGTTTCTAATTTCCTCCAAGTGAAAATTACCAGCACTACTAAGGTCTCCCAGTGGTCTGTATAGCCAAACATTACTGCATTTTGGTAATAAGAGTATTGATTAGAGAATAAAAAGGTATGGCATGAGTAGCTTGGATGGGTAAGGGTTTGGGCTTGACTAAAGCAGGTAGCACAGGGGCAAAGCATCAGGATCGTGTGCCAATGTTCAATCAGGCAGATCCACAGCAGGTAAAGGTTATCAGGATTTCACTTGCATCACATCGGGTACCAGAAATACAAAAGAGAGAGAGAGAAAATCAGTATAAGAGGAATATTGTAAGAGTTCCAAACCCTAAACAGGATATAATTAGAATTCATAGTGCTAACAGAGACTCCAGAAGCTCTAGCTTTGACGGCGTAATTAGAAGGCGACTGAGCCAGATGGTGGTACAGACATGAGGCCATCCTAAAACGTCAGCGACCCACAGCTCAACTGTCACAAACCTAAGTGATCATGTAAGAAATTCAGGTCGACATCAATGAAGATACCACTGAACCCATACACACTTGCTCATGCACTAAATAAAACTAAATCGGATAGAAAGGCTATTCTATAGCAGGGGGACTTTATTGGTAAAAAGCTCTGGCCCCTGCTTGAAATATATTTGCATCCTTTTATTGTAGGGAGCATAATGTTAGCTCAGGTACTGCAAAGCAAGACCATTTACTGGCCAGGGTTCCCACAGTCCTGTCAGTGGATGAATTTATAAGTGTGAGGTCCCAGTCTGATACTGATTATCTGTGTTGGCCTTCAATGCTGGATCGGTACTGTAATGGTTATGGAATGTTTATAAATTGATCCACTTTGGCACGTTTATGAATCCGTCTGCCATTGCCTGGCATGGTGCAGACCATCCCTGTGTGCCTTTAATGCGCCGGATTACTTGCTTGCTGAGAGTTGGCTCTCTTGTGGCGACGATGTCTCTGTCAGATTAGTATCGGCTATCAGCGGATACTCAGAGCTTCAGTGTTATCACATCAACAAACATTTAATTAAATAACATGTGCAGGATTTGGTTTAGAGGACAAATGTGAAGCATGGGGGGCTCAATGAATCAATCCAAGCCAAATGGAACATTTCATATTTCCATTTTTTCTTTTTAAGACATGGAGGTCATAGAAACTAAGAGACTAAATGGATCATATTTAAACGCTTAAGAGATCATTCAGAGAGCGAGATGTTACAGGTGACCAACCTAAGGGTAAAGCATGGGCTGTTATTTTTGCAGCTGATAATGACAGGATAGTTCTGTTTGCTGAGAAGGAAGAAAGCTATTCTGGTAATTTTATCAATATATGCTTCAAATGAGAGACTATGGTCACTGAGATCTTTCACTGCTCCGTATGATGCAACTGAAAAGCCATCGACTGGTTGCCATATAATCAGGAATCTTATTTGTAGCGACCTGCAGCCCAATTAAAAGCAATTCTGTCTTATCACGACTCAGTAAGCGGAAATTTCTCAGCATCCAGCCTTTGATGTCCTGCTCACATTTCTCCAGCTTATTAAAACTGTGTCTTATCATCTGCTTTGCCTGATAGCTGCGTATCATCAGAGTAACAATGTAAACTAATATCATATTTAGAAATACCTGTATCCAGTGGCAGCATATATAGTGGAAGAAAAGCCAGCGACCTAAAAGCTTTGTTGAACTCCAGTCTTTACTTTTGATCGAATATATAACTCACCATTTATGTTTAATGGTGACAGTGGTCAGTCAGATTAGATCTGAACGGGGTAGTTCTATTCCCTTATTCCCAACGTGATTTCCCAGCCTATCCAGAAGTATATTGTGATAGAGTAATTCAAACAGAGACATGGCCTTTGGTTTGGTAACAGTGCTCTCCCAGTAACCGGGGCTTGAAGCTGTATTAAAATAGCTCATGTGTGTGATTGCTTAGTAATTACAAGCTTAACCGCTAAGCGACAACCTTCTTAAAAATCCTTAAACATAAAAATATCGGTCAAGATGGGTCAATGATTTGATAATTCATACAGGTCAAGGTTGAGGCTTTTTTAATATTAAAGGCTTGATAAGGATTTGAGTATGTAACCAATACTGAGAGAGGAGTTTCTCATTCCTAACAGGTGCATGATCACTTCAAGGGGCTACAGTGTCTGTGAAGAAAATGTCTTTGAATTTAGATGAGTTTACATTACATTTACAGTATACATAGTCATTTAGGAGACACCTTTATCCAGAAAGATGGTGGTGACTAAGTCGCAATAAAAGCTTCCTATACACGGAACAGCAACAACATTAGAACCCATGAAGAGTGAAGTGAATAAATGTTTATGGCACAAATCCAGCCACACACAAACAGCACAGTGCTTTTATTAACTTTAATTCAGAGTTCGGTTCGTGTGTGCGGAGCTTTAAACAGTAAAGTATACGGCTCATCCACGAGCTTGTTCGCTTGTCTTGTAAGTGTTCTATTTCAGTTGTGTTTTGAGTGCTACTTAGTCAACGAAATTCTTTGTCTATATAGTGCAATACTAAGGAGAAAGTAGGGAGACTAAAGAGGGAGTAAGAATTTATGTTGGACATGGAAGCTCTTCAGAGCTTGCTGCTTGCAATACATGCATAGCGAAAATAAGCCATGGAGGAACAACTCCGAAAACATTCGGAACAGCAAATTTTATAAGACATTTAAAACAACATCACCCTGGTGGGCCAGGGACAAGCAATGGAAAAGTTTTGAATAAAGAAAGCATAGTTCGAGGAACAGGATTCATGGTGTTGACTCGGCCTCCAAATTTCCTAGATCTCAATTCAATCGAGCTTCCGTGGGATGTGCTGGACAAACAAGTTGGTCCATGGAGGCCCCACCTCATAACTTAAAGGGCTTAATGGATCTACTGCTTGGTGCCACAGACCACAGGACACCATCAGAGGTCTCGTTGAGTCTATGCCTCAGCAATTCAGAGGCTTTGCTGCATGAGGGCGATCCACACAATATTAGGCAGGTAGTTTTAATGTTATAGCCAATCAGTTTAGATTATAAGGCTCTCCTTTCAAGCAAATTGGAAAGCTGCCTACTTTAAAATACAAGTATGGCCATTACACCTGGGCACCCATATTTCTCTAATTTTCTTGTTGTGTGGCAACATGACTAATGGAGAGTGAAATGTTGATTCTAAGCATGCAATCATTTTATCAAGTATAGTGGGGATGGAAGGCAAACTAATTAAGGTTGCTAAATCTGTGTCAATAAAACTGGTTACCGCAGCTGATGTGATAGTATGCCTAATATGGTAGTGAGAGGAATGGCATATGTTATGTCTAAGACCCAGTTTAAATGAGATGAGGTAATAATCGGAGATGCTATCAGGCTGTGGTGGGTTAATTATGTTTTCCAAAAGCCAGTATTAAATTGGTGCACGGAGGGTCTTGTGTGCTATCGAAATCTTGAAATCTTCAATTATTTGATGCTTTTCTAGGTGAACTGCAAGTGAATGAGCATCCAAAAGTGCTTGTAGAACTTTGCAATAAGACTGGTGGTCTGTAAACAAAGTGGAGGACTAAGCAGGTTTCCTATTTGAGATGCTAAAATTAGTACTAAAGACATTTAAAAGTTTGAAGCTGAACTAAAATATGCACTCGTCGGTCATTTTCGTAGGTACACCTTGCTATTATTGTGTTCTTTTGCCTTCAGAACCGCCTTCATTCTTAGTGGCATAGATTCAACAAGGTGCTGGAAACACTCAGAGATTTTGGTCCATACTGACATGACAGATTTGTCGCCCAAAGGTCATTTGAGTACAGTGAATGCAATGTCATGTCCAAGAACGAGTTGATGATTTGAATTTTGTAACATGGGTAGTAGAAGATGGATACAGTGGTCATAAAGGGATGGACATGGTCAGCTCAGGTTTGCTGTGGCATTTAAATGCGGTGCAGTTGGTGTTAAGGAGTCCAAAGTGTGCCAAGAAAATATCGGCCACACCATTACACCTCCACCACCAGCCTGAACTGTTATTACAAGCCAGGATCGAGCCATAGTTTCATGTTGCTTTCACCTCTGGCATCAACAAGGCTTTACTTCTGAGAGAACTGCTGCTCACCGGATATTTTCTCTTTGTCTAACTATTCTTTGTAAACCCTAGAGATGGTTGTTTGTGAAAATTCCAGTAGACCAACAGTTTCTGAAATACTCCAGCGTCAACTACCATACCACATTCACTCAAATAATTTTGTTCCTCATTGTGATGCTTGGCTTGAACTTCAGCAGGACATCACCATGTCTACATGCCTAAATGCATTGAGCTGCTGCCATGTGATTGGCTGATAAGATGTTTATGTTAACGTGCAGTTAAGCCATATGTGCTTAATATAGTGGCCGGTGAGTGTATTGTTTTTGTGCCTCTGGCTTGGCTGCTTGGATGAGGGCTGTTTGTATAATTGTATCCGGAGGATCTAGCCTCATTCAACAATATTCATTAGATCTAATTTGAGCTCATGTTGGACCAAGAACAACAGGAACTTTGCTTTAGCTGTACATGATCTAATATTAAGCAGTACTAGCTTGAAATCAAAGTTGATGGTAGTACAATTACCATGATCTAATTTTATTTTAATTACACTACTGTGCGCAGGTTTTAGGTACCATAGAGATTTACGATATTTGTGTTTAAGTCTTCTGCATTAGTGTATTAGAGGGAAACATATTTTAGATACAGTGGTGCTTGGAAATTGGTGAACCAATTAGAATTTTCTATATTTATGCATAAATATGACATAAAACATAATCAGATTTTCACACAAGTAGATAAAGAGAACCCAGTTAAACAAATAAGACAAAATATTATCCTTGGTCATTTCTTTATTGAGGAAAATGATCCAATATTACATATTAGTGAGTGGCAAAAGTATGTGAATCTCTAGTATTAGCGGTTAATTTGAAGGTGAGATTAGAGTCAGGTGTTTCCAATCAATGGGATGACAATCAGGTGTGAGTGGGCACCCTGTTTTATTTAAAGACAGGGATCTATCAAAGTCTGCTCTTCACAAGACATGTTTGTGGAAGTGTATCATGGCACGAACAAAGGAGATTTCTTAGGACCTCCGAAAAAAAGTTGTTGATGCTCATCAGGCTGGAAAAGGTTACAAAACCATCTCTAAAGAGTTTGGGCTCCACCAATCCACAGTCAGACAGATTGTGTACAAATGGAGGTAATTCAAGACCATTGTTACCCTCCCCAGGAGTGGTCGACCAACAAAGATACCTCCAAGAGCAAGGCGTGTAATAGTTGGCGAGGTCACAAAAGACCCCAGGGTAACTTCTAAGCAACTGAAGGTCTCTCTCACATTGGCTAATGTTAATGTTCATGAGTCCACCATCAGACGAAACACTGGAACAACAAGAGTGGCAACAAAAAAAAACAAAAAACAAAACAAAACAAAAACAACATCCCAAAACACCAACAACCAAGACCCCAGGGTAACTTCTAAGCAACTGAAGGTCTCTCTCACATTGGCTAATGTTAATGTTCATGAGTCCACCATCAGACGAACACTGAACAACAAAGATTGCACATGGCAAGGTTGCAAGGGGAAAAGCCACTGCTCTCCAAAAAGAACATTGCTGCTCATCTGCAGTTTGCTAAAGATCACGTGGACAAGCCAGAAGGCTACTGGAAGAATGTTTTGTGGACGGATGAGACCAAAATGGAACTTTTTTGTTTAAAAGAAAAGTGTTATGTTTGGAGAAAGGAAAACACTGCATTCCAGCATAAGAACCTTATCCCATCTGTGAAACATGGTGGTAGTAGTATCATGGTTTGGACCTGTTTTGCTGCATCTGGGCCAGTACGGCTTGCCATCATTGAGGGAACAATGAATTCTGAATTATATCAGAGAATTCTAAATTAAAATGTCAGGACATCTGTCCATGAACTGGATCTCAAGAGAATGTGGGTCATGCAACAAGAGAACGCCCCTAAGCTCACAAGTTGTTCTTCCAAAGAATGGTTACAGAAGAATAAAGTTAATGTTTTGGAATAGCCAAGTCAAAGTTCTGACCTTAATCCAATCGAAATGTTGTGGAAGGACCTGGAGCATTATTTAAAATAAATAAATAAATAAATAAATGACCAAGTATAATGTGTTTGTCTAATTTGTTTAACTGGGTTCTCTTTATCTACTTTTAGGACTTGTGTGAAAATCTGATGATGTTTTAGGTCATATTCATGCAGAAATATGGAAAATTCTAAAGGGTTCACAAACTTTCAAGCACCACTGTATATAAGCATTTCTTTTGAAAAATAAACGTGACAAAAGAAGAAAATTGTAGTTTTGAAAGTACTAATTCTTCTGAGGACTTTGGGTGTCTCACTTGCGCCTGTCTCTTCATGTAATCCCAGACTGTCTCGATTTTGACATCGGGGCTCTATGGAGGCCATACCATCTGCTGTAGGGCTTCTTGCTCATCTTTTTGCTGAAGATAGTTCTTTATGACTTTGACCGTGCATTTAGGGTCATTGGAGACTGACTGTGGGACCAATCAGACGCCTCCCTGATGCATCTGCCTGTAGATCTCAGCAGTGAGGAGGTCATTAATTTTGAACATATTACTACCTCCATTTGTGGAAGTACAGCCAAAAACCTGCAGGGAACCTCCACCTTGCTTCACTGTTGAATGCCTGATCCATTTAGCGCTCTCCAGCCCTTCAGCAGACAAACTGCCTTCTGTTAGAGGAAAAAAATGTCAAATTTTACCTCCTCGGTTCAGTGCATGTGCTGCCATTGTACTGTGCCCCAGTCCCTTGTGTTTTTGTGTATCAGTGAGTCGCTTGGCTTTGTTTCTCCCTCTGAGCCATGGCTCTTTAGTAGCAACTCTTCCTTCAAGACTAATTTTGACAAGACTTATGTGGATATAGCTGAATGTAACAAGGTCCCAATGGGTTTTCTTCACTCTGAGCCAAGAGCATTGCTGGACATCTTCCAGAGCAGTTAACCTGAGGTCCTCGAAGTCTTCTGCACTCAGTTTTTGTGGCTGACCGCTGCATTTGTTGTCACATTGTTTTCAGACTTTATCTGTTTGTTTGTGCTTCAACAGCACATCTGGAAACACCCATGTGCTGTGACTTTTCAACTTGGGAGAGAGATTGCTGATGCAGGATAATCACCTTGTATCTTATTATACTCGCTCTTAGTCCACAATGTAAAAAAGAATATTTAACTACAAAAAACTTTTTTACATATGGGCTATTATTGGATTATTTCGTCTTCTGCTCTTATATTTAATTTTGTATTATCCTTTATGTTTTGTGCAATTTGGGCTCTATGTACAGCACTTTTTGTTCAACTCGGGTTGTTATAAAGTGTTGTATGAATAAATATAACTGACTTACTTTACAATCTACCACAGTCTTTCTTTTTTAGATGGTTGTCCCTCATTCAGCTTTATTACCTTTACACAGCTGCTTCTGTTTCAGTTAATCAGTTTAAATCAATCTGCACATAATGTCATTGATCAGTAGCACTGAGCTGTAGGCCCACAAAGTCTTTGCATCTGGAAAAAGCTCTCTTAATTACTGTTACTTTCTTTAACAACATGGAACAGTCACACGCCATGATTTCACTTTTTTTGCAATAGAAGGAACTGTATGTCTAAAATGTGATGTTTCCACACTGATGCACTAATGCTGGAGACTTAACAACAAATTCTGTAAAAGCTGATCGGTGCCTAAAACATTTGCATATTAAAGGGGAACCATCACATTTGGCTATTTTAAAATACTCAATAATGCCAACGCTTTAAAAATTCTTATTTTCCCCAAAGTCATGTCTTGAGTGAAAAGCCAAAGAGGCAGAGAAACAAGACTTTATTAGGTAATCAATAATTTGTGTTTCATTCAGTGTGGGGAAATCCCAGCAGCCATCACACATATAGGTATAAGCTCTGAAATGTATCATGTATTCCATTGATGATTTTTATGTCCATATTTGAAAACCTTTAATGTTACTTGAAGTCTGCAGGTATGAAGTTTACATTTACAGCATTTAGCAGACGCCCTTATCCAGAGCGACTTACAATTGGTACAGTCTTACAGTCCAAGCAATTGTGGGTTAAGGGTCTTGCTCAAGGAGCTAACAGTGGCAGCTTGGCAGAGGTGGGATTTGAACCCTGGACCTTCCGGTCCAAAGTCCAGTACCTTATCCACTAGGCTACCACAGTACCATGAAGTGTTCTGAATGTGGCTGTATTAATTACAAAGTTTACCTTGTATTCTGGGTAATTTATTACAACTAAACACATCTTTAAAGGATTTTGATGGTATCTGATGCACTGATGCCACTGTTGGTGGCACAAGTGTGAACAGCATAACTATTATAGCTATTAGCATATTCATTGGAATTTGTTGATTTAGCTGAAAGCGTATCACTAAATGTCTAAATTTGACTAACTTTACGGAAATAATAATACAGATAAAAATGAGTGACTTGAATGTGTCATCTGCATCTTGTACTACGATCCCCAGGATCCTTTGGACGCCCACACCTCTGACCAAGCTCTTGATTTGCCGAGACTTGAATCATCACCTTCTGACTTGCATTCAGCTGTTGCCTGTTACCTCATCAGGCTTCAGGACATTTAAACCACTATTTTTCAGCCAATCATTGCAAATTCACATTGCCCTTAGCATTTTTTCTGGGTGTTCCAGTTCTTTTTTTCTACTCTTGTACTGGTTATTGAACTTTGCTGTGTTGTAGCTTCACTATGCCTAGCCTTTCTGTTTACTTCAAAGACCGACAGACATTTGGTCTCAGCCTGCTTGTGTGCTTCTTGACCCTGGCTTCAAATAGTCAAGGATTATCTAGACCTGCCTTAAGAGTACAGGCTGTTACTATAAATAAAATGAAAAGAGGACAGACAGACTGAAAGGTGGAAGGTGGAGACTGCTACTGTCAAAATTACAACTCCAAATAAGAAATATTTGGGACAGTATGAAAAATGCGAAACTTAAAAATGCAGAGTCTTACATTTACTTTGACTTTTATTTAATTACCTTGTATTTAATTATTAAGAAACATCATCTAATGAATTAATTTCAGGTCTGTGACACATTCCAAAAATGTTTGGATGGGGGAAATGTAGGAATAGTATGGAGGTTAAAAATAAATAAATAGAAAGAAATAATTGTGTGGTTATGGTGTGTCTTTGAAGAGCAAAGATGGGCATAGGGTCTCCAGTTTGTCAACATATCATGAGAAAATTATTGAAATGCTTAAAAACAATGTTCCTCAAAGAAATATTGGAAGCGATAAGCATATTTCTTCTTCTATAGTGCATAATATCATTAAACAATTAAAGGAACTTTTAAGTGTTTCCGAACATTAAACCAATTTAAATATTAGTCAAAGACAACACAAGTAAACACAAAATGAAGGTGTTTATTATTAAGGGAGGAAATATCCAAGTCTACGTGGCCCTGTGTGAAAAAGTGATTACCCCCTAAACCTAATAACTGCTTGGGCCACCCTTAGCAGCAACAACTGCAACCAAGCGTCTGTGATAACTTGCAATGAGTCTTTTACAGCGTTGCGGAGGAATTTTGGCCACTCATCTTTGCAGAATTGTTGTAATTCAGCCACATTGGAGGGTTTTCCAGCATGAACGGCCTTTTTAAGCTCATGCCACAACATCTCAGTAGGATTCAGCTCAGGAGTTTGACTAGGCCACTCCGAAGTCTTCATTGTGTTTTTCTTCAGCCATTCAGAGGTGGACTTGCTGGTGTGTTTTGGATCATTGTCCTGCTGCAGAACCCAAGTTCATTTCAGCTTGAGGTCACGAACAGATGGCCGGACATACTCCTTCAGGATTTTTTGGTGGACAGCAGAATTCATAGTTCCATTTATCACAGCAAGTCTTCCAGGCCCTGAAGCAGCAAAACAGCCCCAGACCATCACACTACCATATTTTACTGTTGCTATAATGTTCTTTTTCTGAAATGCTGTGTTACTTTTACACCAGATGTAATGGGACACACCTTCCAAAGAGATCAGCTTTTGTCTCGTCAGTCCACAGAATGTTTTCCCAAAAGTCTTGGGGATCATCAAGATGTGTTCTGGAAAAATTGAAGCGAGCTTTAATGTTCTTTTTGCTCAGCAGTTGTTTTCGTCTTGGAACTCTGCCATGCAGGCCATTTTTGCCTGGTCTCTTTCTTATGATGGAGGCATGAACACTGACCTTAACTGAGCCAAGTGAGGCCTGCAGTTCTTTGGATGTTGTTGTGGGGTCTTTTGTGACCTCTTGGATGAGTCGGCACTGCGCTCTTGGGGTAATTTTGGTTGGCCGGCCACTCCTGGGAAGGTTCACCACTGTTCCATGGCTTCGCCATTTGTGGATAATGACTCTCACTGTGGTTCGCTGGAGTCCCAAAGCTTTAGAAATGGCTTTATAACCCTTTCCGGACTGATAGATCTCAATTACTTTCTTTCTCAATTTCTTTGGATCTCAGCATGATGTGGAGCTTTTAAGGATCTTTTGGTGTACCTCACTTTGTCAGGCAGGTCCTATTTAAGTGGTGTCCTGATTGAGAACAGGCGTGGCAATAATCAGGCCTGGGTGTGGCTACAGACAGTGAACCCAGGTGTGATAAACCATAGTCTCCCTTAAGAATAAACACCTTTATTTAAAAACTGCATTTTGTGTTTACTTGTGTTGACTAATGTTTAAATTGGTTCGATGTTCCGAAACACTTAAGTGTGACAAACATGCAACAAAATAGGAAATCAGGAAGGCGGCAAACACTTTTTTCACACCACCGTATTATTGGCATTTTTCTATACTGTCCCATTGTTTTCTCATTTGGGGTTGTAGATGACTGCTAACTAATGGACTGCTAACAAGAACATTGATACAGAGGACGTGTACTAGGTTTACTCATAAACGGATGACTAGTCAGTCCCTCAGTTTCCAAACCTGGTCTCTAAATGTTGGGTCAAGACGCAATGACGACGGCGATGGCAGCCATGACTGATGCTGAAGTGCCTCTAGTAGAAATGCAGATGGCAACTCTAATGATGAAAACACGCTGGGGTGCTTTATGTTGATCCATGCTGCCCCAAAATGAGGAGGATTAAAGATCAGATTCACTGATATACAAGGCTTACAGTGACTTGGCTAATCTGAGCTGTATGCTCCAGTTAATTCTGGCTCCTGACACCACTATAACAGATCCAGTTAACCCTAGGATTTTGCAGACAGCACTTCAGGCTGGGGTAAGAGAGATTTCTGAGGTTGCTGACCCATGAAAATAGAGTGGGCATGAAAAATGGGCTTTGTGCAGCTGCGAAGTGTCTTTGTTTATATTCTAAGGACATAAAACATTCATAATAAAGCAAATATCTGGGAAATAAAAATGTCTCAAAAAAGAGCAAAATAGTGTGCGACGGTTACAGCCTATGAGACAGGACCCAGCCGAGCTCTGTCTAACGGGCTTTCCAGACAGACTGTCATACCCAGAGTGTGTGACACAACCGTGTTAGCGTCACAGTGGAGGATCCAATACCTATGCATGAGCCGAGTGTGTCAGTCATTAGCTCTTTCTATTTGCAAAACTCTGGCTCCTCTCCACAAGGTGTCACTGGAACCTTAATGCAGCTTTTTATGTTAATGAAATGCACACATTGCTCATGTATAACAGAGTACCCTACATTTAGAGAGAGAGGGAGAGGGAGAAAATAGGCCATGCACAGATAACCAGTGACTTGAACAAATCCAGCACATGGGACAGAGATTCAAGCTAGCCAAACTAAGAAAGCTCTTTGCAAAATGCAGCAGAGGAAAGGCTTTTTTTTGCCATACTTTGATAATTCTGTAAGCCTCTTTTTAGATGCGAGGCACACATCTGAATTTATTCTCTCCTTTTCCTAACAGGCTTTTTTTTTTGTCCAGTTTCAAAGTTGTATCAAAGCAATTGAGAAAAAATCAGCATGCAGAGTCATCGGGCTGCAAGTGAGAGCAGAGGTGGAATATCAGATCCGGGTGAATAAAGCCAGACTAAGCAATCAGGCCGATGGCTGCATAAACTGTCACTCTTGTGCAAGTTGAAGCTTTGCATAATTACTACATTTACAGGCATGTCACATGAATATTGCCTGGCAATTACGCAGCGGTCTGCACCTGAGACACACGTTGCTGAGACATGGGTCCAGAATTTGCCGCTTAATATTGAAGATCAGGCTTTCCTGTCTTTCTGACTGATAGCAGACATCATGCGGCAGCTTTTCCAATCACACCAGGTCATTGTGCACATGCTATTTTCTGAGGAAATAAGCTTTGCTTGTTTAAAAGGATTACAATTTTCCGCGTAATTATTACAACTCCAAATCAGATAAAACTGGGACCGGAAAATTCAAAGCCTTGATGCACACTTCCGGCCTGCGACATGCTCCAAAAATTTTGGGACAGTAAAGCAT
This sequence comes from Ancistrus triradiatus, assembly GCA_025084515.1. Lineage (NCBI taxonomy): Eukaryota > Metazoa > Chordata > Actinopteri > Siluriformes > Loricariidae > Ancistrus > Ancistrus triradiatus. The sequence goes on along the minus strand of JAJAGP010001182.1, from coordinate 114,509 downwards.
TTAAGACTTTGTAATGTTGCCATCTCTTCTAACAACACTTAGAAGCACTTTGTAGTTCTACAATTAGACTGTAGTCCATCTGTTTCTCTGCATACTTTATGGTCAGGGCCCCCACAGATCAGATACTATTTGGATGGTGGGTCATTGTCAGTGCTACAGTGACACTGACCTGGTGGTGGTCTTCTAGTTTGTGTTGTGCTGGTATGATCAGACACAGCAGTGCTGCTGGAGAGTTTTTTGGGTCCAGCTTAGTCCAACAACCAAAAATGTCCAGCCACCAGCATCCTGTGAGTACTGATGAAGGACTAGAGGATGACTAACACGTAACTGTACAACAAAACTTGAGCTGCTGTATCTGATACACTCATACCAACTAAATACACCATCACATCAGTGCCGGTGCTACTGCAGTGCTGAGAATGATCCACCAACCAAATAGGACCTGAGTGGTACCTGAGTGGTCCTGTGGGGGTCCTGGCTGTTAGAGAACAGAGTAAAGTGGATTAACAAAGTATGTAGAGAAACAGATGGACTACAGTCTGTAACTGGAGAACTACAAAGTGCATCTCTATGGTAAGTGGAACTGATAAAATGGACAGTTGATGTATAGACAAGGTGATGCACTTAATAAAGTGACTGGTGAGTGTATATCATACATCTATGAGATCTCCTGCAATATTACTCTCAGTAGAAATGTCATGATTGTGAGTGATATATAAACTGATATTTTAGCTCTAGAATATAGAAGAAAAATAAGGAAACTGAGTTCGGACTGAAATTGCGTTAGATAATGAGAACACAAAACACATGAAATGTGGAGGAAAAAAGGGCAAATGAAGATAATCTGCTAATACAGTAAGTCTCATATTTGCGTATGTTATACATTTGAAACACTTACAGCAAACGAAAACGGAAGGAATGTTATTGTTTTCAGCCTTCAAGACTGCAATTCTCTTGTCCATCAGCAGATGTCACAAGGGTTTGCTTGTACTAGTTTTCCGTCATTCAGTCATCAATTATACGCTGCTCAAAAAAACAAAGGGAACACTCAAAACACATCCTAGATCTGAGTGAATGAAATATTCTCATTGAATACTTTGTTCTGTACAAAGTTGAATGTGCTGACAACAAAGTCACACAAAAATCATCCATGGAAATCAAATTTATTAACTAATGGAGGCCTGGATTTGGAGTCTCGCACAAAATTAAAGTGGAAAAACACACTACAGGCTGATCCAACTTTGATGTAATGTCCTTAAAGTCAAGTCAAAATGAGGCTCAGTATTGTGTGTGGCCTCCACGTGTCTGTATGACCTCCCTACAATGCCTGGGCATGCTCCTGATGAGGTGGCGGATGGTCTCCTGAGGGATCTCCTCCCAGACCTGGACTAAAGCATCCGCCAACTCCTGGACAGTCTGTGGTGCAACGTGACATTGGTGGATGGAGCAAGACATGATGTCCCAGATGTGCTCAATCGGATTCAGGTCTGGGGAACGGGCGGGCCAGTCCATAGCTTCAATGCCTTCATCTTGCAGGAACTGCTGACACACTCCAGCCACATGAGGTCTATCATTGTCCTGCATTAGGAGGAACCCAGGGCCAACGGCGGCAACCAAGCATATGGTCTCAACAAGGGGTCTGAGGATCTCATTCTCGTGGTACCCATAATGGCAGTTAGGAACTACCTATATGGCGAGGCACATGGGAGGGCTGTGCGGCCCTGCACATAGAAAATCCACCCCACCTCCAACATTACTGACCCACCTGCCAAAAAAAACCGGGTCATAGCTAAAGGATGTTGTTGCAGGCAGCAGATCGTCCTCCACGGCGCCTTCTCTAAATCTGTCACGTCTGGTGGCGGTCATGCTGCTGGGGTTTGTTGCCCTTCTACTGCTCCTCAAAATCTCCTGGTGTATGGCCTGTCTTCCTTGGTAGTGCCTCCAGCCTATGGGACCACTACGCTGACAGACACAGCCAAACCTTCTTGCCACAAATCGCAAATGATGTGACTCATGGATGAGCGGCTCAACCTGAGCCACTTGTGTGGGTTGTAGAGTCCGGTCTAATGTCACACGAGTGTGAAAGCACCACCAACATTCAAAAGTGACCAAAACATCAGACAGAAAGAATAGGGTTTTATGAAGGGGGCTCTGTGGTCCCCACCTGCAGAACCACTCCTTTAGGCGGGGGTGGGGAGTGGGGGGGGGGAGGGGATGGTGGGGGGGGGGTGGGGGGGGGGTGGTGGGTGGGGGGGGGGGGGGGGGTGGGGGGGGGGGGGGGGGGGATGGGTGGGGGGGGGGGGGGGGGGGGGGTGGGGGGGGGGGGGTGGGGGGGGGTGGGTGGGTGGGGGGGTGGGGGGGGGGGGGGGGGTGGGGGTGAGTGTGTTCTTGCTAATTGGCAATAATTCCACATGTGTCTATTTCAATTTGCACAAAAGCATGTGAATTGATTGTCAATCAGTGTGCTTCTAAGTGGACAGTGTGATTTCACGAAGTTTGATTACTTGGAGTTATATTCTGTGTGTAAGGGTTCCCGTATGTTTTTGTTGAGCAGTGGATATTAGCATGTAGCACACCTGTATTGTAAGTGAGATGTGTGGATGATATGGTCATTTCGTCAATATTTGGAAGAAAGTGTGGTTTGATCCCTAGTGGTTTGGTAAAGGTGGTGAAGAACATAAACTTTTTATGAATCTTTGCAAAACCCCACGGTGGTACCAGGCTTCATAAAGAGAGTTAATAATTCCGACTTAGCTACTGTCTCATTTACTGCTGTCAATTACTACTGCAGAAACCAAATAGGCATCGTCCCATTGGTAAATAATAGAAGTTAGTCTCCTGTTATCCCAACATTGTTATCCAGGACATTTTGCTGAACAGGGTAGGTTTGGGTATTAGTTGGTTGTAACCTGACTGTGTATTGAAGCACAATGGTTCACTGCTGCTTATTTATCGCAGTTTTACTTCCCACTTTACATTTTTTGCATTTTGCCATGCAGTATGACATGTAGGTTGTTCTTTCAGCTCAAGTGGTATGTTTTGCAGAGTGGAAATATTAAGGTTATTTACATATTGCTTGCATCATACAGCTCAGGGTTTAGAATATCATGCTTAGTTTGTCAGCAATAAGAAAATTCCAAGCTGACATGTGACGCAAAATATAAAGACCTTTGAACTTGGATAGCCTTTGAGTAACCATCTTCTCCGTATTGCTTACATTACTGAGCTCAGCATGGCAAATGTTCTTGTCTGCACTGCAACACAGATTTATGAAATGTCATTCTCAAAAGTGATCTCCATGAAATGGCGATGACACAAATCTGTCACGCTGTTGACAAAGTTTCAGTCATGATTTAATTTAGTAATTCATTAGTTCTATTAATATTTACGTATCACTTTACTAATCATAAAGTGGCTCACCTAGATCAGTCAGTGCCAAAAATGACTTGTTATATAACAAATATTTTGCTGTTTTTGTCTGAAAAGGGGTAGAAAAGCAGTTTAAATGCCCAGCCTCTGCCCACTGTTAGTTATCAGGTACTGCTACTATTTCACGATGACACTTTTAACATTTTGGCAGACAGCTCTTATTTGGTAAATTCCCTGACAGAAAGTCTTCCAGTATGGAAGAAAAGAGGATTTGTCTCTGCAGATGGAAGGTTATTAGGAAAAAATGAATGCCTGAAATTCACTGTCACTCCGATACCTCGGAGAAAAGCTTCAGTCACAGTTTTAAAGGTGAAACCACATTTGGAATCTGGATGGTGTTGATAGCTGAAAACCAACAGTGGATGCAGAAATGAAAAAGGAGGAATAAAATCAGTGGACAGGTGGAGAGGTGAGTAAGAGTCCCTGTTCAATCAGATTTTCAGTTCTCTCAGTCCACCCCTTCCTTTGGCCTGAGCTCTGCTCCTGTCTGTGCCATATTATGTATTTTATTTTATTACAGCCAATTTGAAACTTGGAACCGGGAATGGGCAATTATGTGCAAGACCACTGTTAGACCTTTTTGGCTTATAGCTTAATGAATCACACTATGCTTTCTCGAGAAAGACCATTTGTGATGATTCATCCAACCAAGGAATATTGGACTAATCTAATGATACGCTTTGTGGAACTTCATCCTTTGGTAAAAAGAGGATGCACTGGTCATGTCGGACACTTTTCACGATACGCCAGCATTTTGGTGACACCACATTCTTTAGCAAAAATAATCTGAGAACAGTTGAAGAGCTGATGAAGTCTCCTTTTGTCATTCAGTTATGTAAGAAAAAAAATTCACTGTGCAAATTGCATATTACCTAGAAACTACATGGAATTAAAGTCAAACATTTGAGATATGAGAATATAAAATTTGTCATATGCACATTATCTCATGAACATTGCACAATGAAACTGCAAAAAAAGTAAGAAATAATAAAAGCAACAAATGTACAGTACTGTACAAAAGCCTTAGGCCAACATTAGCTTTGATGTACCATTGTTTTAGCACTGACATAATCACCACGTATAATTATATCTCAGTCTCTTAATTAGAATTCAACCAGTAAATACAGGGAATTTGTATGCAGTATTAAAAACTGGAAAAATAATCAGGAAAAACAGCTGCTATAGGCTAGAGTCTCAAGTATTTAGTGTGACCTCCCCTTATACTTGAGCTATGGAAACATCTGGCAGCTTCATAAAATTTAGACTATAGACCAGAAGGTCCAGGGTTCAAATCCCATCTCAGCTAAGCTGCCACTGTTGGGTCCTTGAGCAAGACCTTCAACCCACAATTGGATTGTAACAGTTGTAATTGCTAAGATTGTATAAGTTATAAGTCGCTCTGGATTAGGGCGTCTGCCAGATGTAGATACCAAGTTCACCATTTTACAGTCTGAAGAAGCTTGATCAGGAATAGCCTTTTTGGTAGAGTAAGCAGCCAAGAAACCACTTTTCTGGAGAGGTCATACTCAATACATTAAGTCCCCTAGATACGAAACAGCTAGATACCTCCAACGCCTGATCTCGCTTAATTTCATTTTAGCGTCCGTTGTTATGGCTCGCCACTTCTTGGCGAGGTCATGACTGCTTTTCCATTTAATACCAGACATGTTTCGTTATTGCACTCAATTCTCCAGTGTTTTTCAGTTTATTAATAAAGATATGCGCAGTACCGGCTTCTAGTGTTCATCTCCCGCTTTCTGCCCAAGCATGACACTTCTTGATAAAGTCCGAATATGAGTGAGACCAAGTAAACAACAACGTTCTGCTCGCCTCTGCCAAGGGCCAGAGATGTCAACAAACTTGTCGTGTTGACATGCAACTTGAAATTCTGCCAAAGTTTTTATTTTTGCACATATTTCCATATTTTTCAGTTTATTGCTCATGCACGTTCATGTCTTTAAAAATTCGTTAGTTGCATCTAGGGAACCTTACTTACTGAATTTGCCTGCAGGAAGTCATTTTGTTCTGAAAATAAATATATATGCTAAAACAGCATGAAATGGTGACCTAAAACTTTTGCACAGTATAAAGAAAACAAAATAATTTGAAGTTAAATTAGAACTTGCATAAGCTAGAGGTAGAAATCATAACAGTTAGCAGCAGCACTGAACATGTGAACAGGATGGGCAAATAGACTTGTGAAATGAGGTTGTGCCGTACCGACTGTTCTGTGACCTGCTGGCCTACAGGTAGAACCTATTCCTTTTTCTGGTTCATGACCAAACACACTAGTAGCATCTGCACGATGGCAGCTTGGGAAGGAGCTTGTGTGCTGAATGGTTGCATTCTATGGTGATCCAACGAGTCTATTTCAGGCATGGTCATCTGTAAATCTCTGTCAAAGCTGGGAGTGGATTCTGTGTGATGTATTCTGCAGTTCTTACCTATGTTTGGAGAGCCTTGAGTTTGTGGATGGAACAGCTGCCATACCATGCTGTGATGAAAACAGTCAGGAAGCTCGCTATGAGGCAGCGATGGACATTTGTAAAAATGGCAGGGGTCAAACCAAACATCTTCAGCCTCTACAGAATGCAGAGTGGCTGTCTAGCTGTCCTTACAATCGAGTGGGTGTGGAGGGACCAGGAGAGGTCAGCTGTGATCTGAAACCCAAGGAGCCTGAAGCTGCTGACTCTTTCCACTACAGTTCCGTTGATATGCACAGGAGCATGCTCTCCCACCTGTGACTTCCTGTAGTCCATGGCCATCTCCTTTGTTCTGCTGATGTTTAGAGAGAGATTGTTGTCAGTTCACCACTCTGATAAGGCTTTGATCTCTTCTCTGTATTTGGTCACTTCTCCCTTTGTGATGTGACCAAGGATGGTCGTGTCAACCTGAAGATTGCATTGGAGCTGAAGTTTGCAGTTCAGTCTTGTGTATACAGAAAGTACAGGCAGGGGCTCGGTAAACATCCCTGGAGGACACCCGGGGTCAGAATCAGTGTAAAGGAAGCGTTGCTTCTGTCTCCATGTAAGCCAGGAGTTCAGGGCTCTGTAGGATCCCTTGTTCTTCATTTATTTTTGCTGGAGACAGTTCTATATGACTTTTGATGAAACTTCATGATGGATAAGAAGCTGCCTGTACATCTCAGCAATGAAGGGGCCATTCATTTTGACCAAATCACCAACTCTGTTTCCAGACCTACAGTCCCAAACGTGCAGGGAGCGTCCAACATGTTTCACAGCATCAGCAGACACTGGTCCATGTAGCATTCTCCAGCCCTTCGGTGGACAAACTGCCTTCTTTTGGAGCCAAAATGCTCAAATTTTGTCTAGTCAGTTCAGAGCACCTGCATACATTGTACCGCAACCCAACCCTTGTGCTTTTGTGCATAGTTCTGAGCTGAGAATGATGATGGACATCTTCCAGTTTCAAAGAGAAGTAAGCCTAAGGCACTTCAAGGCTTCTGCACTCAGCTTCCTTGGCAGACTGCATTTATTGTCCTCGGCTTTTCCCGTGTGTTTGTGCTTGGGCAAAAGAGTCTGGACAGCAAATGTGGCACCACTTGTCTGTCATGAAATTTCGAACAACTTGTTCAAATCATCTTGTATCTTGATGCTGTACTCAACCACAATCTACCACACTCTTGGCTTTTTTGGGTGGCTGTCAATTATCTAGCTTATTTACAGTGGTGCTTGAAAGTTTGTGAAACCTTTCGAATTTTCTATATTTCTGCATAAATATGACCTAAAACATCATCAGATTTTCACACAAGTCCTAAAAGTAGATAAAGAGAACCCAGTTAAACAGATTATACAAAAATATCATACTTGGTCATTTATTTATTGAGGAAAATTATCCAATATTACATATTAGTGAGTGGCAAAAGTCTGAGACCCTTTGCTTTCAGTACCTGCTGTGACCCCCCTGTGCAGCAATAATTCTGATGGTGGACTCATGAACATTAATATTAGCCAACGTGAGAGAGGCCTTCAGTTGCTTAGAAGTTACCCTGGGTCCTTTGTGACCTCGCCAACTATTACACACCTTGCTCTTGGAGTGATCTTTGTTGGTCGACCACTTCTGGGGAGAGTAACAATGCTCTTGAATTTCCTCCATTTGTTCACAATCTGTCTGACTGTGGATTGGTGGAGTCCAAACTCTTTAGAGATGGTTTAGTAACCTTTTCCAGCCTGATGAGCATCAACAGCTCTTTTCCCGAGGTCCTCGGAAATCTCCTTTGGTCGTACCGTGATACACTTCCATAAACGTGTTGTGAAGAGCTGACTTTGATAGATCCCTGTTCTTTAAATAAAACATGGTGCCCCCTCACACCTGATTGTAATCCCACTGATTGGAAACACCTGATTCTAATTTCACCTTCAAATTAACTGCTAATCCTAGAGGTTCACATACTTTTGCAAAAGATAGCCTGTAAATTTTGTGATATGCTGTTGTGACTAACTTGGTCAGCTTGAACTTGGCACCACTGTTCATCCCTCGTATGCACATGTCCAGTGGTCCAGACATGCTAATAGCTTTTTTCACACAAGCGATGTGACTTGCTGGAGAGATTTGCTGTGATACTCGAACTACTGTTGTCTAAAATTCGGGCGATCATTATTGTTGAATACAGACGCAACGAATTAACTTTTTCAGTGGAATGATCCCCACACCCACCTCCTGCCTCTTACTTTCACGCTCCCCAGTTTGGGAACCACTGCAATAAAGGTACATGCAGTATTTCATGAGTGAGTAATCATTAATTCATAAACAATACATCATGTGTCAAGGCGAATATGAGCATGCGAGTGAGGCATGCCTTCAAGTGGGAGCAATATGTAGTAATTAAGGTAGAACAGGAATGTTAAGCATTACTAAAGTATCCACTTCTTCACAAGTGCATGATGTATGTGACCCTCAAAGTAAAGTGTTACCGAAATGGTTATATATTTGAAATGTGATACACTAATGCAGAAGATTAAATATGACCACAAATTCTGTAAAACTGTTCTGTGCCTAAATCGTTTGCACAGTAGCGTAGGTGTTAGCATAGTTGTTCCAGGTGTGTAAGAACAATGTGCATAGAACAATGGCATCATGAGTAAATCTGGACACAAACTGAAGAGGGTCCTTGTTGGGTGACGGGGAGGAGCAGATGTGGATTTTAAATAGCAGCTCAAAATGCTTCTTGATGGCTGTGTGTAAGAGGGCAGTAGCCGGAGACTGGATTTTTTTGGGGACCGTGATAATGGAGGTCTTCTTAAAACAAACAGGGATCTCTGACAGATTTATGGAGAGATTTCAGATGTCAGTGACAACCTCAACTAAATGAGCAGAGTCTTTGTTTGGCCACAATCTATTCACCTGTTGACTTGTCATAAAATATAAAAAGCAAAAGTGTAAGTTCCCAATTTGACTCCACTTATACTGGTCACTGGTGCCGGCAAAAATGCTCCCTAACTGGGAGGACAGTCAATCACAAGCCTCCATAACTGCGCCACAACCGTCTTGTTGCAAGCCCAGCTTTGAGTTTGAACCCAATTCCTAAGAAAATGCTATTTCCAGGAGCTGCCTCTTACCTCTGAGCCAGAAGGAGCTGCAATATAGAAAGTATGAATCATCAGACCTTGCCTGGAAATTATTTTTAGAAAAAAAAAGGCAAAAGTTGAACAGTGGTATCAAGCTACTTGAAGAATGCCAATAATACTGCCTTTGCTACAGTCTTATTTACTGCTGTTAGGATTTTTTTTAAACTCATTTCTCTTCGTTCTAATACTCGATGCCTTTAGCTAGATCTAAATTTGGGTTAAGCTGCAGTTTGTGACAAATGTATATCAGCTACAATCTTAACATGGATCATTTTATTTCATAGCTGCCCATACTTGCAATGTTTCATTTACATTTACAGCATTTAGCAGACGCCCTTATCCAGAGCGACTTACAATTCTACTATCCAAGAAGTTGTGGGTTAAGGGTCTTGCTCAAGGAGCCAACAGTGGCAGCTTGGCAGAGGTGGGATTTGAACCCTGGACCTTCTGGGCCAGAGTCCAGTACCTTAACCGCTAGGCTACCACATGTTTCGCTAGTCTGTGCATGCATACAGTCCTGTCAAAAGTCTTAGGCATTCTGTATTTTTCTTGGTCACTTTATTATTATATCTTATATCTTATATATCTTATATCTTATATATTATTATTATATATTTAATACAAGATTGAGTAGACGAGCATTGTGCAACAACAGCATTAGCAAAAGCAGGGTTTTTTTTACCCTTATTGATGCTATACTGTACAAAACAATTATTTAACTGTTCTGAGTGCTCTGAACAAAATATTCGCCTAGGTTTATGCTTCTCAGCAATGATTCTTTTTTGAAATGACACTCTTAATAAAGTGGTCCCCTCAGCTAACAAGCTGGAGAATCATTTTCAAAATGACTTCCAAAGAATCTAAGTTCAAACTGACAGATTTAAGTCTGAAAAAAAAAAAGAAAAGCCGTGCATGTAGACTATGGGGATATAAAAGAAGACATTAAAAAGCACGGGCAGCATAATTTTCATACTGAATTAATATTTAATCAATATAAACCACCGCTCACATTTTCAGTGTGGAAGGGGAATGCAGGACAAAAGAGCATCTGAAGATACTCATAGGTCCACATAGTGGTAACCAAGGATGTCTTCTATTGGTTTCCCTCCCAAGTAAATTCTAGTTAGATACTATGTGCTGTCTAATTTTGTCTTTACTGTTGCTTCTCTCCCAGGTTCTATGGCCGCAGGCTACAAAAAATGGAGGGCAGATTTCCACAGTTGCCATATTGAGGATAGTTATTATATAGTCAGCTCCTTTTCCTCCTATGGATAATCAATCCATAGCATATAGGCTCTAATATAGCCTTGTTTAAGGGTTTCCTGAATGAAGTCATCCACTGCGGCATAATCAGTTATTGTATACTCTGCCTCTGGGGGAAGTTGTATTTGGAAGTAGATCAACGTGCCATTCCAACTTTGATGCAGGAAGATCTGAGAGGGGTTTTTGTTTATGAAATTACTCAAAGGGCTCTGTTTAATGGGCTTAGGTTTCCATTTAATTGACATATTCATTGGTTTTCATTCAGAACCCTGTAGACAGTTGGCTGTACTGGTGGAGAAACATCTTCTGTAAGTTTCATATGTGGTTGTGAGGCTTATGGCCCTGGTGTTATAAGGTTAGGATGATGGATTAACTCTCTTCACTACCAACATCAATTCCCTAGTGTATGTCTCCAGAAACTCTGTCTCCGTCATGAACTGGGATTTAGAAATTTCACTGTTTTGTGCCATAAAGCACTGGCCCATTACAACCTGACTCCACTTTTTAATGTTATGTAGATGAACAACCTACGATTTTGTCTTTCTTCTTAAGTGTCAAACCAACAGAAAGACATCATGGTGAAGGACATCAAAGGAACCTAGTGGTAACAGTAAAAGACTCCTTCAAAAATATTGCTGCATGACTTAGGTTTGCAAAATATCACATGGATCCTCCACAGTGCTTTTGGGGCTATGTTGTGTGGACAGTTTTGAGAGAAACCACTTTGTTAGAAAAAAGACATTGTCTCAACATTAAACCCCCAAAGCCCCCTTCTTCTACTGTGAAAACTGTAAAAATCTGAGAATGACATCAGTGTTGTAGTCCTCACGTCTGGTCTCGGTCTCAAGTACTACTCTTAAAAAAGCAGTCTCAGTCTTGTCTCAGCCTCAAACTCATTTGGACTCAGTCTTGTCTCGGGGTAAGGTGGACTCAGAAATTGTTGTTGAAACCAGCTGAGTCCAATCCATCAGTCTGAGCTAACGCTAATTATAAACTAACAGCTATTTCTGTTGTTATTGAATATTAACAATTATTTTAGATGGTTATATCTAGAATTATATGACACATATCACTTGAAAACAGCCCATATATCATTAATCCAGCGTTCCTACATGTTGCTATTTGGACTATTTGGCATAAGCCAGTGGCTCTGCTAATCTGTATCCTGCATCTATGATCAGACATTATTTGAGTAAGGAAATGTAATTACAGACCAGCTGCATCATGTTTTTTTAATGTGGCACTCTGTTATCATTGTTACTGTCACACTCCGCCATTGGCAAATGGCACCTATATATGTAGCACTGCGGATTTATAAAGCCTTGTGTGGGTTATAAAGTAGTGACAGCAATTGTTTTCTAAAACTGTAGTCCTGGAGAGCATTTTCATAAAGATTCTACGAATCCACTCAGAGACTCCTAACTTAGCTTAAAAACTCCTAGCTTGGAGTTTCAGCGCAAGAGTGATTCAGAAGCGATCTCAGAGCAATAAAGCAAGACGAAAACTTTTGTCTTAGTGAGGAGGCAGCATTGACTTTGTGGCTTGGTATGACACATTCTTTTGAGGACTTGGTTGTCACCCCTCCCACACACACAAACAAAACAAACAGACAATTACTCTTAATTAGGGAAATATAGCCTATTATAGGTCTTTATACAGTACTACTAACTTTAAGAGGGAAATTGTCACAATTCTATGATTTTACCAGTGTCACGCGCCACGGCAGCATGCACCACCTCAGCCGTAACACGGACCAATCAGGAAGCCCCACCGCGATCACTCTGATCGCGTTCAGCTGTGGGGCTTCCTATAAAGGCGCGCCCGCGAGAGACTCACTTCGCAGTTTATTGATGTTGGTTTTCGATGCTGATCGTGTCCCTACGCGTCCCCCTACGCGTCCCCCTACGCGTCCCCCTACGCGCCGCCCTACGTGTCCCGTTCGTCCATCTAGTCCTGATTCTCCTCCGATCTGTCTCCTCCGACCTCCTCTGTATTCGTCGGTTCCCGCTGTGCCTCGTTTATTCCAGGTATCGCTTTTCTAGTTACTTCCGCGTTTGGTTTCTTTTCTACCCGTTTTCGGCTTCGGCTTAGTTTGTTTCCTACCTGTTTTCGTGTTTGTTTCGTGCCCGTTTTCCGGCTTCGGCCCAGTTTCTGTTTACACCCGTTTTCGGTTATTGCCTGTTTTTCTCGTTTTGTTAGTTGTGTCTTTCTTTTGTTTAATAAACCTCGTCTTCCTGAACCTGCGTTCGTCTCGCCTTTCCGTTCCTCGCCACCTAGCGTTACAACCAGTTGATGTGGGACACCATTGGATTCCCACTCAAATAGATCCTGTTAATATTTAAACTGAGAAAGACTGATTCAGCTAAGGTGCTGGTAGTTTTTCTTTCCTGGTGATGCTGGTTGCGTCTTTGCACAGATCGATGTATATTGCATTTCTGTGATCTTATATGAGGCGAGTGTTATCCTGAGCAGAGTTTCCTGTTGCCTTCCTGTGTGTTAATTAACTCTGACAGCTGACTGACCTTGTCTTTTTGTGATGCAGTATTGAATGGACTGTCTCCCTGTTTAGTTTTAGTTGCTGAAAAACGACAGTGATTTTAGTTAAGCGATACTGAATAGAAAGTTGGATGAACTAGAAAATACTGATTGTGCTCTGCAGTAACTGTTATTGTAGGATTGTAATGTTAGATTTGATAGTACATGTTAGCAATTCATAATATGCTTTAGTTAGATGTATTCCAAGTTGGCAGTAAATGTATTTTGTTGCAGCAACGAATAAACTACTGTACTTTCATAAGCCAGGTCAGATCATTAACTACTCACAGATTGAACGTATTAAATTGATTATTTTATTACGTTTGCTCAAGGCTGGGACAGGGACATAAATTAGGTGGCAAGCGAAGCGTTGTTTCTTGTAGTTGACGTGTCGGGAGTGGGATAAACGGACAAATGTAATGGGTTAAACTGACATGGACAGACGACTAGGTCAGGGTGTCTCTGAAACAGCCAAGGTTGTGGAATGGTCCCAGTCAGCTGTGGTAAATACCCAGAATGGTTTGAGGACAGACAAACCATGAACCAATGACAGGTTGTTTTTCTGCCCAAGGCTCTCTAATGCGTGAGGGTGACAAAGGCAAGCCTGTCCAGTCTGAACTCACAAACAGGCTACTGTGGCACAAGTCACAGAATTTTTTTAATGCTGGTTACAGGAAGAACGTGTCACAACACTTGCGCCCTTGTTTGGGGCTGCATAGCCGCCGACTGGTCACACTGCTAACCAGGGTACCTGTCTTCTGTCAGAATGCCACCATGCAATGGGCAAACAGTGACTAAATCTCTTTCTACTTCCTGGATAATGTGTCATATTTATTCAGCCTTTCACTGCACTATTTCAGAACCATGACCACAGATTAACCGTGCTAGAGAACTTTAAACTTCACAGGCTTAAAAACTAATCATGATTTTTCAATCACTGGAAAACTATTCATTTCTGTTTTGTTTCCAAAGAAATGCGAATAAATATTTTATTGTATTCTGTTGTCGCTCAAGAAATGCACAAACGTATCGCGAGCTGTCGTGGAAAGGAAGATTTTCACCACCCATGAGATAAGCAATTTTCTAGTGGATTAGTTGGCAAGTTCCAAATGATAGAAACAGTGTAAATTCATTTGCTGAATGTTTTCATTTGAGATTATTTTCTGTGTGGCAATAATCCCAGCATCCCTTAATAAATGGATTTTCAAGAGATCTGGCGGATTTCTGTCTGATCCTAAATTGATTAGGCCAAACTCCACAGTGAAATGTTTTTCCCCTTAAACTTTGGCATGATAATTAACTTGACAATTAGCCAGTGAGCTAATTTAGGTGTGACACAGCAGGGTTTTGATGGTTCAAGCCGTGAGCCTAACACAATAGCTATCTTTATTACCACAAACCTACCTTTGACACCTGGTAGAAATTCAAGTTCAGCTCACCTGTTTAAACATCAGGACTCTTTATTAGGAACACCTTGTTTGTACCCTAATTGTCCATTTTATCAGTTCCACCTACCATATAGAACTTTGTAGTTCTACAGTTTCAGCCTACAGTTTTTCTGTTTCTCTACATACTTCATTAGTCCCTAATGAAGTTCTCTAATGGTCAGGACCCCCACAGATCAGGTCCTGTTTGGGTCCTGGATCACTCTTAGCTCTGCACTCATACGGATGTGGTGTGTGCTGTGCTGGTATGAGTGGATCACACAAAGCAGTGCCGCTGAAGTTTTAAACCACCTGAAAGCAGTGCCCCAACCAAAAATGTCCAGCCACCAGCATCCTGTAGGCAGCATCCTCTGAGCACTGTTGAAGGATTAGAGGATGACTAATACAAACTGTGTGACAACAGATGAGCTGTTGTCTCTGACAAGGTGAAGCAATATAGTAGATGTGCACAGTGAGTGAACACAGTGCTTTAAATCTCCAGCAGCACTGCTGTGTATGATCTGATCATACCAGCAAGACACACACTAACACACCACTACTAAATCATTGTCACTGCAGTTCTGAGAATAATCCAGCACCCAAACAGTATCTGATCTGTGGTTGTCCTGTGAGGGTCCTGACCTTTACAGGGGTCTAACACTCTACGTAGAGAAACAGATGGACTACATAAAAGACAAACAAAGAGTGTATAAAGTGGATGCCAATACAGTGAGCCTTGACTTTCCTTCTCCTATCTTGTTGGAGATTCAAACAATACAAGATACTGGATAAAGCCGAGTTAAACTTGGTGCCTTCAGGTGGGAGAGTTTTGGTATATTTTTAGCTTTGTAGGCAGGTGTGAGTGTATTAACTATGACATTGCTGATAAGCTACAGCTACAGAGTGGCAGAGAAGGGAATGAAACATTGGGGTGATGTGGGCGAACTTGGGTAGGTGTGTTGCTGCATTCTGAATAACAGGGCTGAAAACACTGCCGGATTGGCCAGGAGACTTCCGCAGTTTGGGTCGATCTCCCGCATGAGTGCCGGACCCAGCATGCAGTGTGGCCTGATAGGCAGGTTATTTGTAAGGCTTTGTGTGCCATTGAGTTAAGATGTCTAATGTAGTGTGATTTGTGTATGGGTCTTATAATTTAATGCTCATAGCTGTTCAAGCAGTAATTAATGTAGTTCATTTTAAGTTAGATTTAAGTCGGTGGATTTTATTAGTGGGCTGAGTGGGTTGAGCCATTCCTCAGTGCCTATATCTATGCAGTGATTATTAAAAGCACTCACTAAGGCTATTTGTGTCTGCAGTGTTGATTGTGTTGATACAGAGCGTTATGAGTGATATTTCTTGCTGAGTATGTCTTTCTTCATACAGACGATACAAATATTATGCATATTATTATGCTTATGGTCAAACCCTAACTCAACATGCGAAATACAGTGGAACCTTGGCATTTGATCCTCTGCACTCGGACAATTTGGACATCAGGTTGTCCGTCTGAATTTTTTTGCCCCCAAATTTGAATAAAAACCCCTACTTCAAACATAGGCAACCTAAATAAAACACTCAATGGTGCGATCTTCAATGGTTGATATTCATCAGGCTGGAAAAGGTTACAAAACCATCTCTAAAGAGTTTGGACTCCACCAATCCACAGTCAGACAGATTGTGTACAAATGGAGGGAGTGGTCGACCAACAAAGATCACTCCAAGAGCAAGTCGTGTAATAGTTGGCGAGGTCACAAAGGACTTCAGGGTAACTTCTAAGCAACTGAAGGCCTCTCTCACATTGGCTAATGTTAATGTTCATGAGTCCACCATCAGAAGAACACTGAACAACAATGATGTGCATGGCAGGGTTGCAAGGAGACAGCCACTGCTTTCCAAAAAGAACATTGCTGCTTGTCGGTTGCAGTTTGCTAAAGATCATGTGGAAAAACCAGAAGGCTATTGGAAGAATGTTTTGTGGACGGATGAGACCAAAATAGAACTTTTTGGTTTAAGAAAAGCGTTATGTTTGGAGAAAGGAAAACACTGCATTCCAGCATAAGAACCTTATGTGAAACATGGTGGTGGTAGTATCATGGTTTGGGCCTGTTTTGCTGCATCTGGGACAGGATGGCTTGCCATCATTGATGGAACAATGAATTCTGAATTATATCAGAGAATTCTAAAGGAAAATGTCAGGACATCTGTCCATGAAGAACTGAATCTCAAGAGAAGGTGGATCATGCAGCAAGACAACCGACCCTAGCACACAAGCCGTTTCTACCCAAAGAATGGTTAAAGAAGAATAAAGTTCATGTTTTGGAATGGCCAAGTCAAAGTCCTGACCTTAATCCATTCGAAATGTTTGTGGAAGGACCTGAAGTGAGCAGCTAATGTGAGGAAACCCACCAACATCCCAGAGCTGAAGCTGTTCTGTACGGAGGAATGGGCTAAAATTTCTCGAAGCTGGTGTGCAGGACTGATCAACAGTTACAGGAAACATTTAGTTGCAGTTATTGCTGCACAGGGGGGTCACACCAGATACTGAAAGCAAAGGGTCACATACTTTTGCCACTCACTAATATGTAATATTGGATCATTTTCCTCAATAAATAAGTGACCAAGTATAATATTTTGTGTCATTTGTTTAACTGGGTTCTCTTTTATCTACTTTTAAGACTTGTGTGTCTACGGGTGATATTTCAGATACTGTGATAAGAAGTGCCGAAACCGCATTCGCACTTGCATTTCATGTATTCATTGATTATTGTTATTGTATTACATTCCATTGATTTATTCATGCTTTTAATCTTAATTACATACGAATGTAGGCATAAAAATCATTTGGGCTTGGGAACAGATGAATCCTATTTGCGTTGCTTATTATGTGAACATTTGATTACGACTTTGAACAAAACAGCCTTCTAGAGCCAATTAAGTTCAAATTCCAAGGTTTCACTCGGTGTTAACAAAACCAAAATTCAAAATAGCCTGGACCCAGATGGCGCGTTGTTATCCATCAAGACAATCACAAATGGGTATACTTAACCTGTTACAAGTGGGAGACAGAAATGAGTTTAATTAAAGCAGCAAAAAGTGCAACAACTGTGCACAACCAGGGACGACGCCATCTTCCACAAACATGTACAGAACCAATGGTTAAAGGCAATATATGTAATGTTGGTGAGTGACTACAAACACAAATACCAACATGCTGCATTTGATTGTTTCTAACTACCTGGCTGAAGTCTGTGTCACTCCAAATCTTCCTCCAACAAATTCTTCAAAGTTGGCAGCCCAGTGAATAAGGTGCAAGTGTCTGGTGGTACACATGGGAAGACCTGCCAGGAGTGAGTTGTGGTAGCCCAGTCTAGACAGTACAAGAGCACGGAGAGTACCTGAGTAGACTGCTTAGGGAGAAATGGTTAAAATCGTCCTGTAGATAAAATGTCTGGGTCAGATTAGCAACACGAGCTTACAATTCTAGCTGCACATTCACAGCTACTCCATGGATTATTGCATTCCTGGAGGCTATGATCCAAGAGATCTAGATGATTTCTCCCCTTTTTCACCAGGGCTGTGGTGCTCCTAGGCAGGATTTATCCATCTCCTCCCCGAAGGAGCCACCTGAAAAACCTCACTCTGTATACTATATATTCGCTCTATATGTCTAGTCCTAGCGAATGCTTATTTACTTCTCTCAGAATAACCACATTTAATGTCTAGGCTAGGTATCGAGGAAAGTGTTAAACTGCTGTGACCCTTGAGGCCTCATGCCAGGCAAACTGTTTACCCTGACTGTGGGCAAACACAATAAATCAGACTTGCACGAAGTAGTCTGCCAATATGACCGTTTATATTTGACCATGGGCTAAAATGAGCGTGGGCACAAATGATTTTACTATTGCCCAAAACAATACAGTTGGGACGAAGCCCTGGATGCCCTTAAAAACAGCAGGGCATTAATATGACATGGGCCTGAGCAGTGCAACTACTGCAAAGTCTTTTTGATTTATTATAGCTGTCACAGAGAAACTCTTCTTCGGGATGATGCCTGGTCATGTGACCTGCTCTGCACCACAAATTACTTTTTAAGGCAGCTCCTTTCATCTCTGGCTTCAAAACAGACTTTTGTATATATTGAAAAGGGAAATCTGTGATTGACTCCTTGTTTTAGGCAGATGGCACACTTAGCTGGTGGAGAGACCTAATCAGATAGAAACCTGCCTCACAATTATTACTAAATAATACTTATAGTAATTGTAGGGTTGAGGGCATGGCTCCAGAGATTCAATGGTCAGGTCCTGACCCCGGCCTTCACCTGTGTGGAGTTTGTACGCTTGGGTTTTCACTGTGATAACACACTTTTATTTGTTGCAGACAGTATAGATCCAAGATATTTCTTTATTTTGTTTGTTAATATACATTTATTCCTGCATTTCAGACCTGTATCACATGCCAAAAAAAGTTGGGATGAGAGCAACTTAGGGCTAGTAATGAGGTGAAAAACTAAATAGTGATGTGATTTCAAACATGTGATGTCAACAGGTGATCATAATCACGATTTAGCACAAAACCAGTATTTACAAAAGGTCTTTGAGGAGCAAAAATGGGCAAAGGATCTCCAGTTTCTCAACAAATACATCAGAAAATTATTGAAATGTTTAAAACCAGTGTTCCTCAAAGAAAGATTGGAAGTAATTTGTATATTTTTCCCTCTACAGTGCATAATATCATTAAGCAATTCAAGGAATCTGGACGAATTTCTGTCCATAAAGGGCAAGAGCGCAAGCCTGAATTGAAGACCCTTGATCACCAATCCTTCAGATGGCACTGCATCAAGAACCGTCATTCATAAATAGCTGATAGAACCACATGGACAAGGGGCTACTATATCAAACCTTTATCAAGCACTGCAATATGGAGTTACATTCACAAATAAAAGGATTCCTTATGTTAACCATGTCCAGAAGTGGCTTTGACTTCTCTATGCTCATAAGCATGTGGGACTGTGGTAGCCTAGCGGGGAAGGTACCGGACTATGGACCAGAAGGTCCAGGGTTCAAATCCCACCTCTGCCAAGCTGTCACTTTGGGTCCTTGGCAGAGGTGGGATTTGAACCCTGAGCAAGGCATTTACCTTTACAGCATTTAGCACTTATCCAGAGCGACTTACAATTGATACAGTCTTACAATCCAAGCAATTTTGGGTTAAGGGTCTTGCTCAAGGACCCAACAGTGGCAGCTTGGCAGAGGTGGGATTTGAACCATGGACCTTCTGGTCCATAGTCCAATACCTTAACCACTAGGCTACCACAGTCCAAGGCTACCACTTAACCCACAATTGCTTGGATTATAAGACTGTACCAATTGTAAGTCGCTCTGGATAAGGGCGTCTGCTAAATGCTGTAAATGTAAATGTGGGGCGGACCATCACGAAACATCTATTGTGGTCAGACCAATCAGTGTTCCAGATCTTTTTTTTGGAAGAAATGGATGCTGTGTGCTTTGGACCATAGACAAAAAGGACCATCCAGACTGCCATGGTATGGGGTTGTGTCGGTGCCTTTGTCAGAGGTCATTCACACTTCTTTGATGGCAGTTACATTGCCTGAACCATTTTTTGAGAACGAAGTACATAGACAGGCTTTGACTGTCTATACCTTTTTGAGCAGTTGCATTGAAACAGTCTTGATGGGAGCGCTGCAGCTTTTCGAGCACTAAGACCACAATGCGGATCCTGTTTTACCATATAGCTTATGTATGTGCTTTATTACTCTCCTGTTGCCCTGTAATCTTTATTCAAAAGTGTCACAAATTTCCCACTGGCCTGGAGTTGCTCCAAATTGCTTGCCTTTTCAGCATTGACTTGGCTTGGTGAGTGCATGAATAAATGATTTTGCCAGCAGTGGATAAAATCCCCGTAAGCTTGTACCACTGTTTTGATTGCTTCAGCCAAGCTGTGAGCGTATTCTGGCACAGAATGTTGAAAAAAAGACCTTTTTTATCTGCAACTGTCCATTTTTAGTCCTTTCCCATATGTATTTTGGAAACACCTCAATTCATAGTAGTTGTTCTTCTTCTGTTTGGCCTGACAGACACATTCTGCTCATTTTAGAATATGATAATAGGATATTTCTTTCTGTTTGTATTGGGGTAGATAAAACAGTTTGAGGTAATGTCTGAGGACTGTAACATCCCTTCATGTGTAATTATGCATTATAGTATGGCCGTGGATTTTTTTTTTTTTTTTTTTTTACTTTTCCTCAGGCTCTCCAGCTGTTCTGCTGTTCATCAGCCAGATGGGTCAGGCTTGATTTCCATATTGTGGAACTCAGAGAAACAGCTCCACTTGTAATAAGTGCAATCTTGCCTTAAAAGCTCATGGTAGATAAACTAAACAGCTCTCTGATTGTTTGGTGTTAAATGGCAACACAAAATTTTGATATGTACTTACAAGGAAAGGCAAAATTTGCTATTTTAGCTGCAATTTAGGCCCAGTAGACTGCTTGTTGATGTGCATGAATTGATTTACCAGCATAAAAAAGTGCCAGTGACAAACTAACAGCATGGCCTTTGGAAAATGATCCAATATTACATATTAGTGAGTGGCAAAAGTATGTGGACCTTTGCTTTCAGTATCTGGTGTGACCCCCCTGTGCAGCAATAACTGCAACTAAACGTTTCCTGTAGCTGTTGATCAGTCCTGCACACCGGCTTGGAGGAATTTTAGCCCATTCCTCCGTACAGAACAGCTTCAGCAGGATATTATTCAGAATTTATTGTTCCATCATTGATGGCAAGCCGTCCTGGCCCAGATGCAGCAAAACAGGCCCAGACCATGATACTACCACCACCATGTTTCACTGATGGGATAAGGTTCTTATGCTGGAATGCAGTGTTTTCCTTTCTCCAAACATAACGCTTTTCTTTTAAACCAAAAAGTTCTATTTTGGTCTTGTCTGTCCACAAAACATTCTTCCAATAGCCTTCTGGCTTGTCCACGTGATCTTTAGCAAACTGCAGATGATCAGCAATGTTCTTTTTGGAGAGCAGTGGCTTTCTCCTTGCAACCCTGCCATGCACACCATTGTTCTTCTGATGGTGGACTCATGAACATTAACATTAGCCAATGTGAGAGAGGCCTTCAGTTGCTTAGAAGTTACCCTGGGGTCCTTTGTGACCTCACCAACTATTACACGCCTAGTTCTTGGAGTGATCTTTGTTGGTCGACCACTCCTG
Source organism: Ancistrus triradiatus (assembly GCA_025084515.1). Taxonomy (NCBI): domain Eukaryota; kingdom Metazoa; phylum Chordata; class Actinopteri; order Siluriformes; family Loricariidae; genus Ancistrus; species Ancistrus triradiatus. The sequence goes on along the minus strand of JAJAGP010001182.1, from coordinate 93,032 downwards.
GGGAGGGTAACAATGGTCTTGAATTTCCTGCATTTGTACACAATATGTCTGACTGTGGATTGGTGAAGTCCAAACTCTTTAGAGATGGTTTTGTAACCTTTTCCAGCCTCAACAACTCCAACAACTCAGAAATCTCTTTTGTTCGTGCCATGATACACTTCCACAAACATGTGTTGTGAAGAGCAGACTTTGATAGATCCCTGTTTTTTAAATAAAACAGGGTGCCCACTCACACCTGATTGTCGTCCTATTGATTGAAAACACCTGACTCTAATTTCACCTTCTATTTTCTAACTGCTAATCCTAGAGGTGCACATACTTTTGCCACTGTAATATTGGATCATTTTCCTCAATAAATAAATGATCAAGTATAATATTTTTGTCTCATTTGTTTAACTGGGTTCTCTTTATCTACTTTTAAGACTTGTGTGAAAATCTGATGATGTTTTAGGTCATATTTATGCAGAAATATAGAAAATTATAAAGTGTTCACAAACTTTCAGGCACCACTGTAATATAAATTAATAATTTAATCATAATACTTAATGTATAATGAATGTAAAGTGAATTACAAGCTGTTTAAATTTTTTTCCATTTTATTCTTGTATCATGACAAATACCACTCCTGGTCTTGGTCTTGACTACAGCACTAGTAAGACTAACGCTATTAACCATAGTGTAATCTAGAACAAGTTGTATAAACCCGCTTAGTAATATATTGCTCTTTCATTTAATATAATAGTAGTTTATTTCATAATTACAGGACTAAAACACTAATACTGACCTGTTTTTTTCATGTCTCATAATAAAATGTAGATTTGGACTCTCGACTATCATTCTTTACCCCAAGATTACGCCCACGTTGGCAATGACCTTTTCCACTGAAAGCCTATTTGACTTATAATGCACACAGACCAGTGCGTGATTGCTCTTTTTGTGTTTGTTGCCTTTGTACGCGAAGCTTATTTCAAATGTCTACAGTGAATCCTCTGCATTGCTGAAGTAATTACAACTTTAGTAAAAAAAAATCCACATACAAGGTGTTTACTGAAGCATGCTTCTACAATAGACACTTAATATTCAAATGAGTCATTATTTTTGGCGCTAGAGTGCTTTTATTGCTTTTAATTACCTGTTTTTTGATCCTTTAACCCAAATGCAGTCCATTGTGATATTTGCACCTCCACTAAAATTGCCCGTTGAGTAACAATCCAAAGCTCCAAGCTGAGTCAAGCCTTTGTATCACTACAAAATATATACTGTTGTTCAGCAAGCTGTGTGCATTGTGGTGTGAGGTTCTCGTCCTGTTTTCCTTTTTAAAATAAATTGTAACAGAAGGATAGATACGCCAGAACTGCCTGGGCTTCCTGAGGAAAAATTGCTCTGGGTTCTGCTACGCAGAGCGAAGATGAACTCAGTTCAGCGAGAGATAACGTGCCAAAGAACAGATGAAGAGTACAAAGGGGAAATGATTGCATTTTGAATACAAATCTATATAAAAAATTGTAAATCTAATAATGAATGGCTGGGTCGGGCCATTATTTAGCATAATAGATGTTTTGCATTGCAATGCCTGCTAAAAGAAAACAAACGGAGCCTGGATTGTTTATAGCAACGTTCAACAATGTATTTACAGTTATATATAATAGCAATATATCAAGCAGTAAAAAAAAAAAGAATGAGCCTCATACATAAGAGGCTGGCTAGAATGTAAAGTTTTTATTAACAAAAGTTTGGTTTAGCAGAAGGCAATTCAGGATCAAGGGCACCAGGGGCGTCACCAGCAGCTCAGGGCACAAAAGTCCTGGACTTAATACCGTGGAAACAGTTCATGTGAGGAAACTCACCAACATCCCAGAGTTGAAGCTGTACAGTACAGATGAACAGGATACAATTCTTCCAATCTGATGTGCAGGACTGAGAAACAGTAACCAGAAATGATTCATATAAAGGTTCATAGAGTTTTGTTACTCATATATTATACTAGCCCAATCTTATCTCTCGCCACCTATGATGGCTGGACGGACTTCCTTCCATGCACTTCACCTTGAAAAGCCGCCACTCTTGTCTCTCGCCCTCGCCAAGCTTAAAATGTGAGAAATGTCTTGCCCGTAATGAAATTCGACCCCGCCGAGCCGCCAAGTTTCAGACCTGTAAGTGGCACTTTAAATCTACTTTTAAACTTGCCACGACAGATTATGTACAGCCCCCGTCCGTTATATGAGGAGGAGACTGGTCACTGGTTGAAATATGAATGGGAGTGTAGTACAGAATCCCCGCCTCATCATTAAAACGAACAAATCGGCATATTAGTAAATGTGTTGGAGAGGGGTGCAGCAAGTCTTGGCCCCTTTGTAGTGGCGGGATGCATATGCGCTGTAGTGTTATTTGAACCCAACGACGCAAGTAAGTTATATCATTTATACCAGCGATTCTAAATATGCATTTTAAACATTTTCTTTTTCAGTAATACATAAATAACCAAGCATGTTTTTGTCTCACTTGTTTAATTGAGGTCTGGTTGGCTATTTGTAGGACTGATGATGTTTTAGGTCATGTTCATGCAGAAATCTAGAAAATTCAAAAACTTCACAAACTTTCCAGACCATCTGTAGTTGCTAAACACAAATGATGTGGTTTCTGGTGAAAATTCAGCTTGTTCACCACACCATAAATGATAAGCGTATGGCCATGGTTTTCTATTACAGAACATCCCCTGACAGGTGACTCCTGGAGTCAAACCGCCTCTACACTGGGATCATCCCTTTGGTTTTAGAGCCACGGCAGTCAGAATTCTCAGATTGAAAATCTTGGATGAACGAAAAGGTCTAAGATGTCTTGTGCTTGCACTCAAGAGTGTGTCTTGAGACAAGACCCTTTAAACTCAACCCAGTAAAGTAGCCGATGACTGCTGTTTTGAGTGTAGTATGGCCTTGACCAAACAGACAACAGCTTCTAAGGGTGGCTTAGCTCAAAGACCTGGTTCCTTTCCAGAGGGAGAATCAAAGACACACAGAAAGTAAGCACGCTTTGTAGGAGTTCAAAGTACAAAGAGTATTCCAAGAGCGGATTCTAGGTTTAAGACTTCCCAGAGAGGCTTCAGAGAAAAAGTGAGTAACAGAGTTTAGATGAGTTGTGATGATGTGACAAGTGCAGGCTTTGACAGATTGGAGGCGTATTGATATATAATATCCCATTGCAAAGTAATAATCATTCATTGGAACTATTAGCAGGCACAAACCCATATGCTGTCAGTTCTATGTACCATGTAGAAGCACTTTGTAGTTCTACAATTACAGACTGTAGTCCATTGCTTCTCTACATACTTTGCTAGTCCCCTTTATTACGGTATGTTCTCTAATGGTCAGGATCCTGACAGATCAGGTACTATTTGGGACGTGGATCATTCTCTGCACTGCAGTGACACTGACACGGTGGTTACTGTGTGTATTGCTGGTATGACTGGATCAGACACAGCAGTGCTGCTGGAGTTTTTAACTCACTGTGTACTCTTTTAGACACATTTACCACATTGACAGTAGCTCATCTGTTGTTGCACAGTTTGTGTTAGGGTGCATTTATAAAGTTACAAAGTTACATGGAATGCTGTGTTCCCATACAACGTGTTTCCCATACATTGATGTATTTAATATCAATGCCTGCAGATTTCTATTATTTGTTTATTTACAATGGGTAAAATCATTTCACTGCAATGCTATTTGCAGCACATTGATTCAATCAGCACCTGCATGTGCTCATGCTCGCTCTCAGTCTCACCCACACAATGTATGACATTAGAAACTGCCTTTGTGACAGTGCAACATATTTCCTGTTATATGTACAATTTGAGCATTTATTCCACAATAGAGCAAAGAACTGACTAAGAAGTGTGCAGAAGCTGTGTTTAAAGGATGCAGGATTTTTCCCCTCCCCTAGTTTCTCTGGTGTGCTGTATTGCAAAGACGTAGTACTTCTTACTCCGCTTGTTTCTCTCCCTGCGTTGCATCCGCTTTTTGCAACAAATAGAAACTAATTCTCAAATGGAAGCTAATCCGCAACTGTTCTTGCGCTGCGATGCGCAGATCCAGCGCGTGTCATTCACCTGTCCAAAGGTTTCATTTCTAAACGCATCAATGATCAGCAAAGGTAAGATAACACTGAGAAAATTTCTTAAAGATAACAGGAAAGATAGTGGAATAGGGTTGAATAAAAAAGACACTACCAGGAGACAAAGAACTCCACTGAACAAGGACAGAGAGGGAGATCGAGATTATCGGGGGCCACAGTCAGACTTCCTTGAAGACAGAAATGAAACCAATGTTTAGAGTGGAATAACTTTTGAAAACTCTAGGGCTTAGCAGGAGTAGAACAATATAAACATAATTAGAAGACCAGGTGCAGGCATAATGAATCACACAAACTGGTGACGATCCAATCCAGCTGCCTTCCTTTTACACTATGTGGACATTTGCCCTGTCTAGTCAGGTCCAGGAACCAGCTAAGATCAGTCACTCCAAACTATTACATTAAACACACTCTTCTAATGGACAGTGGTCCATCTAGTTTAGTTTATGGATATTTTCTTCCTATAAACAGTAAACAGTGCATCTCTAATAGGTAACACTTATATTAATGGATAGCTAAAGGGAATATATAAGCATGTACTTACTATATAAACTAATAAGCTCGTCATAAATGGCTTTCACTTTATAACTATATAATAATGAACAGATCTGGTACTATACACTATTAATTAGCCTTCGGCCTCATCCACAATCCTGTCCAGTTACTGATATTTCAGCATTCTACACGGACGTACTTCATCAAGTCAGTCTGAAGTCCATAATATATAAAAGTGCAGTCTTCAGCATCTCCTAAACCCATAATGCTGATCGTTTGACTATTTTATAAAGTGTTACTGATGCATGCATGATAGAACTTGACTCCGGCTTTCCTGTTTCAAGGTTGACGGCTCACACTAAACAGGATTTTCACCAGTGTGGGTCCAGTCTAGACATGGTGTAGACACATCTTCAACTGGATGTGGGTTAAGACAACACATCATGATGACCACCTGTGGTTGCCCTGTACTTTGGTAAAACAGTAAATAAAGGGATACCAGATTTTCAGATCTTTACGATTAGTGATAAATATCTACATATGGAATATCTATATATAGAAAGGTATTAAATATATCTTACGCGAAGACCTAAGATTTAAACTAGTGGCTTTTTAAAGGTAATTGTATTGTGTGATGTTCCATCTATTGTTTGGCACGTAGTATTTTTCTGCTTTTAGCTACAGTGGGGCAAAAAAGTTCTCCTAATTAAAGATGAGAGAGGTCTGTAATATTCATCATAGCTACACTTCAACTATGAGAGACAAAATGAGAAAAAAAATCCAGGAAATCCCAATGTAGGATTTTTAAAGAATTTAATTGTAAATCATGGTGGAAAATAAGTATTTGGTCACCCACAAATAAGCAAGATTTCTGGCTCTCACAGACCTGTAACTTCTTTAAGAAGCTCTTCTGTCCACCTGTATTAATGGCACCTGTTTGACCTCGTTATCTGTATAAGAGACACCTGTCCACAGCCTCAAACATCCTGAGCTGGTACGATCGGACACAGACACAGCAGTGCTGCTGGAGTATTAAAACACTGTCCACTCACTGTCCACTTTATTAGAGACATTCCCCTTATTGTTCCATCTTGCAGATGTAAAGTCAGAGACAGTAGCTCATCAGTTGCTGCACAGTTTGTGTTACCCTCTAATCCTTTATCAGTGCCCACATGGTGCTACCTACTGGATGCTGGTGGCCAGTAGTGACATTTGAGGTGGTTTGAAACTCCATTCCAACACACTACCACCAAATCAGTGTCACTGCAGTGCTGAGAATGATCCACCCAAATAGTACCTGATCTGTGAGGATCCTGACCATTAGAGAACAGAGTAAAGGGGACTAACAAAGCAAAGAATTACACTTGGTGTCCTGCTTTGATTTGACTTGAGAATTGGGAATATGGCAAGGTTAAATAACTGATACTGATTTGACAAGGTTAGTGCAAAGGGGTTAATTAACAGCATAGAGTTACAATCATTCTACATCATTGCATCTGGTGGGCGCGTGACGTTCTTAGAACATGACGAGATGAGTCGCTTTGAGGTATTACCTCATGCGTATGCATGATAGAGTGATTATTAATTAAGTTGGTTATGCCTGTCATTGCCTCTAAATGACAATATGTATGAAACCAAAATGAAGTTGGTCCTTGTAACAGTCAGTGTTATTTAATGTAATTAATACTTGACCATGTTTTATTTAGATGAGATGGAATAGTGCTATAGCCAGGTAGATATCCAGACGTCTTCCATGCAAAGTGAGTGCGACTTCAATTTTTAATGATGCTCGTTATAGATAGTTTGCTTTTGGGATAGACTTACTTTTCATTTGGCGGCTACCTCAGATGTCTGCCTCACTAGAATGCACAAGTGTAAGGATATAACAATAATAAATACTGGAGCAAATTTAAAGAAGTGAAAGTAGCTTATCATGGACATGGAAATCTCAGAAACTGATGAAGCTGGTGGAAAAGTGAACCTTAACAGGGCTGGACGGGAAAATAAATTCAGCCCTGGACTTTTTTCTCTGGACCAGCCCACTACAATCACAGCAGCTACAAAGACACACAGACAAAAACGCCAAGTACCCCTTACCAGAACCCCATAAAATATCAAGAATGTTAGAGGCTTTCATAGGTAAAGACATTTTTTTCAGTTGATTAATCTCCATGAAACTCTGCGTTTTTTAAATTACTTCCTCCACCCTGTAGTTTGTTGGGTTGGACATGAAATGGCAGAGCCATCACCCAATTATTCATTTATATTCACCCATTTATATTAAAAAACACTTTTTAATCAGAGCATAGCATCAACTCAATTCAACTTCTGGGATATTGATCTGCTCAGGGGGAGAGTTGATTTGGGGTTTGTTAATCAGTCCGTAGAAGGTCCTTAACCCCTCAGCAGGACCGGTATCTGCTCTTTTGTGCAAGGAGGAACAGGATGAGCACTGCCAGAGACTGCCAGACAAAATGACCTCCAACAGGCCACAGGTGTGAATGTGTCTGTCCAAACAATCTGAAACACGCTTCATGAGGGTGGCCTGAGGGCCCGACGTCCTGTAGTGGGCCCTGTGCTTACTGCCCAGCGCTGTAGAGCTCGTTTGGCATTTGCCATAGAACACCATTATTGGCAGATCCACCACTGGCGCCCTGTGCTTTTCACAGATGAGCGCAGGTTTCACCTGAGCACAGGTGACAGGGTCTGGAGACACCATGGAGAATGTTATGCTACCTGCAGCATCATTCAGAATGACCGGTTTGATGGTCTGGGGAGGCATATCCTTGGAAGGACGCACAGACCTCTACAGGCTAGACAACAGCACCCTGGCGGCTATTAGGTATTGAGATGAAATCCTTAGACCCATTGTCAGACCCTACACTGATGCAGTGGATCCTGGGTTTCTCCTGGTGCCATTGCCCAGCTTCATGTGGCGAAAGTATGCAGGCAGTTCTTGAAGGAATTGATATCATTGACTGGTCCCCAATTTACCTGATCTAAATCCAGTAGGACACCTCTGGGACGTTATGTTTCGGTCCATCTGACACCACCAGGTTGTACTTCAGACTGTCCAGGAGCTTGGTGATGCCCTGGTCTAGATCTGGGAGGAGATGTCTCAGGACACCATCCAACGTCTCATTAGGAGCATGCCCTGATGTTGTCAGGCATGCATACAAGCACGTGGCGATACAAACTACTGAGTACTATTTTGAGTTGCTGCAATGGAATTTCGGCTAAATGGACTAGCCAGCTGCATCATTTTTCGCTTTGATATTCGGGATGTCTTTGAATTCTACTCTCTGCAGGGTGATCATTTTCATTTCCATCAAACTGTGTGGCATCCTTTCGTTCCTAACACATTACCCAGTCCATATCAGGAAAGATCTTCTGCATGATTTTTTTCCCATTGAGATCTGATATATATACACACAGTGGTGCTTGAAAGTTTGTGAACCCTTTAGAATTCTATATTTCTGCATAAATATGACCTAAAACAACATCAGATTTTCACACAAGTCCTAAAAGTAGATAAAGAGAACCCAGTTAAACAAATGAGAAATTTATTTATTGAGGAAAATGATCCAATATTACATATTATTTCATATATGCAATAAAGCTGACTTTAGATGAAATTAAACGTTTTCTTCCAGGTTCTCCCTTCTAATGTCAAGCCACTATCAAACTCCCTTGTGCTGTCAGTTCCTCTCACACACTCATACGCTGTCAGGCCTAAATGCCAATTTGAGGTTTGATAGTGTCTGTGATGTCTAGTTTGAATTATGCCCTAAGTGAACTCTCATAGCTTATGACGCTAATGTTAGAGTCGTGCTACAATAAATGAATAATTTATGCCAACTGGCACTTTAAGGACATTTGCTGAATTCACTTATTTGTCTCTTATTTGCTCTTCGCTTCTTCTGCCTTAACATGCACTGGCATTACCAATGTTGTTTTACTTTCAGCCATTTCTTTTCTCAGTGTTTACATTTAATTATGTTATGCACTTTAAAGTCAAACACTTTACGATACTTGGGTTTGTTGTCTGAGGAGAGTCATTTATTATGCAGTGGCATATCCTACTTTTTCAGTTAACATCATCTATGTTTTGGTAAGTTGAATCAACTGCTAAGTTCAATGGTCTTACTCTCAAGCACAGAAAATGACTGACAATGAAGACCCAGGACAGGTCAGAACAGAACAGGCAAGGGGAAAGCTTACCCTGAACAAAATGGATCCAGCACAGTCAAACCCACAGAACGAGGACTTCATCATGGATAAACAGAACTAGAACAGGACCCGATGGAACAGGGTCTCTGCAGAACCATGCAGAGTCAAACTTGAAACACAACTTCAAACTGACTAGCCAGTCCCCGGATCTCGTCTTGGGTCTCTGTTGTTTGTTTGTGTTCCTCTGAGTCTTCAGAGTTTTAGGCACTGAAATTCATCTGCATTAGGGTATCAGTGGGAAGCAACATAACTTTTTGCAAAAATAAACTTGACAAACAGAAGAAACCTAAACCAAACTAAAATTTGGTGGGACCACCCTTAGCTTTTAAATCAGCATCAACTCTCTAAGGTACACTAGTGTGCCATTTTTAAAGGTACTCAACTGGTATGTTTTCCCAAGCCTCTTGAGCAACCTGTCACAATTCTTCTAAGGACTTTGGTTATCTCACTTGCTTTTCTCTCTTCATGTAATGAAGGCTGACACAATGATGTTGAGGTCCAGGCTCTGTGGGGTCCATACCATCTGTCTTCTTTTTGCTGTGTATTGTTCTTTATGATTTTGGCCATGTGTTTGGGGTCACTCTTATGCTGAATAAACTGCATGAATGACGAGAATGGCAGTGAGGAGGTCATTCATTTTGACCAAATCACCAGCTCCATTTGCAGAAATACAGCTCCAAACCTGCATGAACCTCCACCTTGCTTCACTGTTGAATTCAGATACTGATCCAGCCCTTTGGTTGACAAACTGCCTTCTGTTAGATGTAAAAACTTCAAATGTGAGAAATACAGCAGTAAATGGAACTGTACTACCATTGGGAATGGAAGTACATGGATGTTCATGAGTCCACCATCAGAAGAACACTGAACAATAATAGTGTGCATGGCAGGGTTGCAAGGAGAAAGCCACTGCTCTCCAAAAAGAACATTGCTGCAGACAGTTTGCAATGTTTTGTGGACAAATGAGACCAAAATAGACCAAAATTTTTGGTTTAAAAGAAAAGCGTTATGTTTGGAGAAAGGAAAACACTGCATTCCAGCATAAGAACGTTATCCCCGCTGTGAAACATGGTGGTGGTAGTATCATAGTTTGGGCCTGTTTTGCTGCATCTGGGCCAGGACGGCTTGCCATCATTGATGGAACAATGAATTCTGAATTATATCAGAGAATTCTAAAGGAAAATGTCAGAACATCTGTCCATGAACTGAATCTCAAGAGAAGGTGGGTCATGCAGCAAGACAACGACCCTAAGCACACAAGCCGTTCTACCAAAGAATGGTTACAGAAGAATAAAGTTAATGTTTTAGAATTGCCAAGTCAAAGTCCTGACCTCCATCCAATAGAAATGTTGTGGAAGGTGTGGTTGTGTGGTGTGGTGCAATGGTTAAGGTACTGAAGAGCTGACCAGTAGGTCTAGGATTGCCAAGCTGCCACTGTTGGACGTTTGAGCCAGACCCATATTCCACAATTGCCTGGATTGTACGTACTAAGAGTGAACTTTAATGCACGTGATTGAAATTACCCATGATCTGGCTTCACCATATATCAGTGCTTTTCTTTTATAAATGTATAATGTTCTTGTCATCATGTGCAGTATTTCTAGAAGTAGCACATTCTCTTTATTCACCACTTATATAGATATATACAGTAGACAGGCAACACTTTTACCTGTCAATATATCTGCCTATCACTAAAATAACGATGGACCAAAATCTGGTAGATCAAGCTGGTAGATTCTCTGCACCAAGCAACACAATTTGTACATTCACACTTTGGTTGTGTATTAGATTATCACTTTTCTGGGATATATTTTGAACCAGTTTGTATCTGCAGTGGCAGATACATGTTTACTCTCCTGCATACATATTTAATAAGGTCCCCAAACGTACCATAATTTGAAGGTTATTGAGGGTAATCCATGTTGTGTGTGTGAGTGTGTGCACCCACTGAAAACATCACAGCGCTCATTTTCTTTATAGAAAGTTTTAACCAAGTTTCAAGTCAAGCTGTCAAAGCTCTTAAATTATACTAATTATGGTGTGTCAAAACAAACCCTCTTTGGACAACAATGAGAACGACTCATCAAGAATGTAGCCAACAATTTTTGAAGGCACTAATAACAGGATGCTTTCATGGAGAGAGGCTGCTGTGATAAGCAACAGGCCACGTACTTGGGCAAATATTCATTCGTCTCACAGACAGAGTGAAAATGATACACGATCATTTGAGTCATTACTGCACAACAATCGGAGTGTCTCTAATCAGAGATCATTTCCACACCTGTACATGAAGCAGCTGAAATGGTGGTGGAAGGAGGTTATGTTCCTAAAGGCAACACTTTTACCTGTCTATATATCTGTCATCTGCTTAACGACCTGTTGCACTTTCACAGTACGCATTTTGTCCTGTGGGTAAATAGTGACAAGAGGTTTCAATAAGGTTCAACATCTGAAACAGTCAGGTTTTGTTTTCTACTGCAGTGGATTTTTGTTTATTAGTATGTTTTTCAGACCCCAGGTAATGTAACCACTGATGTGCACTGAGCGAAAGTAGATGCTGAATGAGCTTTCTTACTGGAGGCATGATTGAAAAGCACCATGGCAGGTTTATCCTCTGCCTATAGGTGTAACTTTGGATGCACTCCATGCACTGCCTTTAAATCATGAGAACATGAATGGATTTATAGATAAGCCTGAAAGAATCTGATAGCAAATGATGAAACAGAAGCTATGTAAAAATCCAAAATCCTGATTAAAGTATCTTCCTTGTTCTGTGCACTTTCAGAACCGTATAGGTATACTCACAAGTCCACCAGTAGTCCAGATTTTCCATATACACTACATCCTCCATATCCGCTTGCTCACTCACTTCCCATACACACTTTTTCCAATTTGCGGTCTCACACACCAATATCCTCTAACCAAATGAAATCTCATTAAAGATGTAGTCACCTGGATCAGATTAGTCCCTTTCTGATCTTTGATGTGATCATTAACTGAAGCTCTTGACCCATGAACCTATAAACGGCTACTTACAACATTGCTGTTTGGTGCTGTGGATTAAAAGAAAGGGCCTCTGTAAAGAGAGTGTGGATTAAAAGAGAAAAGCCATTCTGTAAAGGTTCCCATTTCTGTGGTACTTGCGTTGGACAATTACTTAAAATACTTAATGCGAATTAGACCCTTGTTCTATGTAATAGAACACATTTGCACAGATGCATACAGTAGCACAGGTTCAAAAAATATGTAGGTATTGCAGTTGAGTACAGCTACTCAGAGATGTAGCATATGTATCAGTGGCGTAAAAGCTTTGTAAGTTTGATAATTCATCAGTGAAGTGGGCAAATGTAATACATTTGTCTGTATATAGTCTAACCCTTCTATCAAACCCTGAATTCATGCTATAATGCATGATATATTAATCCCCAAAGCCATTATCAGACCAGTAACCTGTTACAGTGGGGAAAACAAGCATTTAGTCAGCCACTGATTGTGCAAGTTCTCCTACTTAGAAAGATGAGAGAGATCTGTAATTTTCATCATAGGTACACTTCAACTATGAGAGACAAAATGAGAAAAAAAATCCGGAAAATCACATTGTAGGATTTTTAAAGATTTTAATTGTAAATTATGGTGGAAAATAAGTATTTGGTCAATAACAAAAGTTCAGCTCAATACTTTGTAACATAACCTTTGTTGGCAATGAGAGAGGTCAAACGTTTCCTGTAAGTCTTCACCAGGTTGGCACACACTGTAGCTGGTATTTTAGACCATTCCTCCATGCAGATCTCCTCTAGAGCAGTGATGTTTTGGGGCAACACGGACTTTCAACTCCCTCCACGCATTTTTTATGAGGTTGAGGTTTGGAGACTGCCTAGGCCACTCCAGGACCTTGAAATGCTTTTTACGGAGCCACTCCTTCATTGCCCGAGCGTTGTGTGTGGGATCAGTGTCATGCTGGAAGACCCAGCCATGTTCCATCTTCAATGCTCTCACTGATGAAAGGAGGTTTTGGCTTAAAATCTCACGATACATGGCCCCGTTCATTCTTCCCTTAACACGGATCAGTCGTCCTGTCCCCTTTGCAGAAAAACAGCCCCAAAGCATGATGTTTCCACCCCCATGCTTCACAGTAGCTATGGTGTTCTCGGGATGCAACTCAGTATTCTTCTTTCTCCAAACACGACGAGTTGAGATTTTACCAAAAAGTTCTGATATTATAGCACATGATATTCTCCTAATCCTCTTTGGGATCATCCATATGCTCTCTGGCAAACTTCAGATGGGCCTGGACATGTACTGGCTTAAACAGGGGGACACGTCTGGCACTGCAGGATCTGAGTCTCTCTCTGCGTAGTGTGTTACTGATGGTAGCCTTTGTTACTTTGGTCCCAGCTCACTGCAGGTCATTCATCAGGTCCCTCCATGTAGTTCTAAGATTTTTGCTCACCGTTCTCATGATCATTTTGACCCCACAGGATGAGATTTTGCTTGGGGTCCCAGATCGAGGGAGATTTTCAATGGTCTTTTATGTTTTCTATTTTCTTACAATTGCTTCCACAGTTTATTTATTCCTACCAACCTGCTTGCCTATTGTAGATTCACTCTTCCCAGCTTGGTGCAGGTCTACAGTTTTCTTCCTGGTGTGCTTCGACAGCTCTTTGGTCTTGGCCATGGTTGAGTTTGGAGTCTGACTGTTTGAGGCTGTGGACAGGTGTCTTTTATACGGATAATGAGGTCAAACAGGTGCCATTAATACAGGTAACGAGTGGAGGACAGAAGAGCTTCTTAAAGAAGACGTTATAGATCTGTGAGAGCCAGAAATCTTGCTTCTTTGTCGGTGACCAAATACTTATTTTCCACCATGACTTACAATTAAATTTTTTTTAATCCTATAATGTGACTTCCTGGATTTTTTTCTCATTTTGTCTCTCATAGTTGAAGTGTACCTATGATGAAAATTACAGACCTCTCTCATCTTTCTAAGTAGGAGATAAGTGACTATTATGTATTAGGGATTTTCTGTCTGTCTATCTGTCTACCTACTTGTCTTTCTATCTATCTGTCAAGTCTATTCAAAATTCAAACTTATTTCTATAGTACTTTTTACAATGGAGCATTGTCGCAAAGCAGCTTTACAATTTTACATTATCTTCTAATATCTAAGGCCAACCCCTAATTGACCAAGCTTAGGGTGACAGTGGCAAGGAAAACTACCTAAACGTTATAAGGAAGAAACCTTTGGAGGACCAAGACACAAAAAGGGACATACCTCCTTGGGTGGCTTATGTAATATATGTAAAGATTTCACATTAATGTAGCTTTCATTTCAGTAGTTTTTTTCCCTTGTTCTACAGGTATATAGGTTTTTCAGTTTCACAGAATGCGTTAAAAAGCTGTGTCAGTGATAAAAATGAACTAAATGAAATGTAAAAGTCATACTAACTAACAAGTACAGTAAGTAGTCAAAAACTACAGACAATTTGTAAAATGCGATACAAAATGTCGGGTGGAAACACTGCGTAAGCATGACTTTGTCACAGTCAGAAATGAATCGTGTTGATGAAATATTTTAATGGAAGTAGTCAAACACATGCTAATGTGAGTAACCAAGAGTAGGCTAAAGGTTAACAGGTACCTGTTAGCATGAACTCATGAATGCTTATTGTCCTTTAATGCATTTTTAATTTCAAGTATTATTTTGGCCCTAATTAGATTAACGCTGTCTCTGTGACCTGCAGGTGCTGCTGAATTATATTTAAAACAGAATGGACTATAGATTGCTCAGGTACGCATGCCTTATTAGCATGCAAGGACCAGTTGTTTTAAGAGTTTGCAATATGCCACTAACATCATATGTGACTCGAGAACCAGCTCAGGTGGCACTCAAATTACCACAGTTTGAATGGTGACACAATCTTATCAACCCACAATCATTGAAAAGGGTCGCAGTCAAGATGGTGCAATTCCTCCAGCACTTTCTTTGACAGGATGTACAGTTTTCAAGTAAGCAGTTTCAAATTGCATGCCAGTCAAACCTGGCTAGAGGAATTCTATCACATATTTCACACATTTCTATCACATATTGTCTTTATTGTGTCATATGAGTTTATGAAAGGCTTCTATCAGACACAATCAAAGTACATCTAAATATGTATAATGACCACCCGATCAATGACTGAGGTCTTAAAATTATAATAAATTATAAAAGGAAGTAAACATCTGTCTTTTAACTGCGGATATTGCAGCCTTAAACATCTGGTCAATGTTGCGGATCCAAGGGCAGAGGTGGGAGTTAAAGAGAGGAGGTCTATCATACGTGTGTGGTTGTGTGTGTGTGTAACTACCTTAAGACTCGCTTGCTTGTTAGCACGTTTGGACTAGAGATTGTTCTAACTTGGCTGGTGTGTTTACAGACTTTGTTGTTGTGTGTTACTTGTGTTTGCGTGTGTGATTTTCCGCTGATTACTTGTGACAAGCTGTACATGGCATTCATAAGTATAAGTGCCTGTCCTACTGTAAGTAGTACTCCTTTGTTTGTCCCCCCCCACTACATGTGTAGACTCTCTCACCTTGAACTATATAAACTTGTTCATATTCACTTGAGTCTCTTTTTCATCTGGCTGATCTTCCGTGTTGTTCGTATTACTGGCTATCAATGCATTTATGGCTTCCATCAAACAAAAGAGTTTGGTCCATCCATGGTATCATCCTCTGAAGTGTTACAGCTTTCCTCTAGACCGGGTTGTAACAGTACATTATTGTATTTTCTATCATTTTTGTGAATTTTCATAAATTAAGCAATGGTGTGTAGATGGTCGCGTTCCATTCGGGAGCATTAACGCATGATTTGCAATGTTTTCTTGTGAAAATACCCTTTATAGTTACATTCCAGTAGCATAAAAAGACTGTGACTACAAAAATGTCAGATCAACGTCCATTTCAGTTCCACAGAACATGGCATATATCTATGCATAAACTTAAAGAAAACCAAGAGTACATTTTTGAAATTATATTTATTGCCTACCTGCATTTGTCAGGATTTAGTTGGTTTGAGTGACAACATATATTTTACAGACTTCATTAAACAAATGTGGTGTTCAGCAGACTGCCTTGCATTTTTCTGTAGTGCAGTGGCCTGTGTTGGGAGACTATCCAGCACTGCTTTCATGCTGCATACCCCATACATTGTTATTTTCATCCACGTTCACAACACGGCTAAGAATATCCTCTGAATTGCTAAGCTCTGCTGTGAATGGAAAATAGGGCAAGTCTATTGATACCTTGTGAATTGTTTAAGCTTGAGATCAGCCTTCGAAAACAGGGTAAACAATAAGGCCGGGATGCTGAAGTTCTAGATTAATCCATTTGTGTGTTGTCTTATGTGCTGTGTGTTTAAGCGATAGATATATATGCATGCTGGGGGCAATGCGGTGATCTAGATTACAAACATCCGTATACATGTCCCATAACGCTGCACTACACCAGTTCCATTTTATGGAAAAAATGGTGGCTCAGTCATTAAGGCTCTTGACTAATAATCGGAAGGTTGAGAGCACTGCCAAGTTGAGCAAGAACCTTAACTGTTAAGTTGCTCTGTACAAGGGTTTCTGTACATGTAATATTGTTGAGATACAGTTATATTGCCCTGCAGATATATTAGATTAGTATTAAGGCTGTATATACTAATTAAGTATTTCATTTAGAAGAATCAAAAAGGAGGCATGCAGTACACTGGCGACTAGGGTGCAGCTTCATTTGGAAAATTCAGATGCGACTACAATGAAAAAGACAGACAAAAATGAAAACCCTGCACTAATACACCCAAAATAAAGAAGTTCCAATAAATAAATGGCTCTAAAAATAGCACAGGTGCTTTAAAAACACGTCACCACCAAGTCACATTACCTGGCATTTTCTTTAAAAGGCACAAAACTTCTTCAGCTTTCCACGAAGCACTGCAGATCCATAATGGCTTTATAATGCTAACTTGAGTAGGTGGTCATAATAAAAATGCATTTTACCTAGTATGTGCATGCTTCTTTAAATGTGTTTAGAATTACACTGCCCTACACAATTACTGGCAGCCCTAGAAATTCTTAGAAACAAAATGTGACCAGCAGTTATGGTTTACTTTTAAGTTGATAGGATTGTTGAGAAATGTTAAGGCAGTAATCTATGACTTCCGGTTTCAATGCGGTATACCTACGCAAACACAATTCCATTAGAGATAAGTGATGACCTTGGGTTCATATAGCCATTCCTATGTCAGGGAATTTTTCCCTGACATGGGAAAATAGCTACTCTTCTGAAAAAGCCCATATCTACATTTAAGACAATCATTTAAAAAGTACCAATAAACTGTAACTCTAACACACTTACCTGTATGAAAACTAAAGTTTATTTCACTATTTTGTGGGGCTGTTTTTCCTCCAAAATGCCCTGGGAGCCTTGGTTACATGGCATCATGAACTTCATGAAATACCAGGACATTTTAGAGGAAAATCTGTCTGCCATTGCCAAGAAACTAAAAATAGGTCATCACTGGATCTTCCAGCAGAACTATGATCCAAAACAGATCAACACAATAATGATTGCTGAACACAAAATCATGCTTCTGCCATGGTCATGTCAGTCCGCATGAGACGAGCTAATGTTCTTTTTTCTCAGCAGTGGTTTTCGTCTTGGAACTCTGCGATGCAGGCCATTTTTGCCCGGTCTCTTTTTTATGATGGAGGCATGAACACTGACCTTAAATGAGGCAAGTGAGGCCTGCAGTTCTTTGGATGTTGTTGTGGGGTCTTTTGTGACCTCTTGGATGAGTCGTTGCTGCGCACTTGGGGTAATTTTGGCTGGCCAGTCACTCCTGGGAAGGTTCACCACTGTTCCATGTCTTCACCATTTGTGGTGAAAGCTTTAGAAATGGCTTTAAAACCCTTTCCCAGACTGATAGGTCTCAATTACTTTCTTTCTCAATTGTTCCTGAATTTCTTTGGATCTCAGCATGATGTGTAGCTTTTAAGGATCTTTTGGTGTACTTCACTGTGTCTGGCAGTGTTGTCCTGATTGAGAACAGGTGTGGCAATAATCAGGCCTGAGTGTAAACCATAGTTATGTTTTAACAAGGGGGGCAATCACTTTTTCACACATGGTCTTGTAGGTTTGGATTTTCTTCTCCCTTATATATATATTAGGATATATTATTAGGTTACTGCACTTGCTGAACAGCTCTGTCCTTGGACTCCGTCTGTGTGGAGATTGCATGTCCTCCCCATGACTGTGAGGGTTTCCTCTGGCATTCTAAAGACGAGTCAGGTTAAATAGGTGCTCTAAATTCCCTCCTATGTGAATGTGTCCTTGCTTCTGTCATGAGCAGTGACTGGAGCTCATGTGACATTAAATAAACAAAAAAATCGAAAAACTATTTGCACACAAAGACAAAACAAATGCCACAGCGATAATCTCTCTGGCTATCCAGTTCTGGAGTGATGAATCCAGTCACTGAAAGGCCCACATCAGCTTCCCCATTGCATCATCCATTGCCTGCAGAAGATGGTGGGAGGTTTAGAATAATAATATTGTGGGTGGTCGATAAAGCAGTTGCAGACCACATCAGCTCGGTGGAAAATCATTGTTCCAGATGACAACATACCTGGACTGCTCTGGTCCATCCCTCTGCGTGGCTGGAAAGTGGACGCCATGTAGTGTGTGCAGGAATGTGGATGAGGAGATCAGTATTGTAGGGACCAGGGCTGTCATGGAGATGGAGGATGCCTTGCTGGCTAATGGCTGTGCACGTGTATGGCCTTTTTATAATTCTAAAGCTCTGATTTCTAAGTGAATAAGTAAGCTACTAGTGTTTACACCTATGATGAGTGGGTGTTGCCATTTGGTTAATAAAGCTTGGCATTTTGTTTGGCTTTCCTTTCCAAAGGAACCCAAGAGATTTTAATGCCTAATGTAGAAAACTGCACATGGTGTTTTGCAAAAATGGTGATGTACAATTGAAAACTGAATGTAAAACAGAAACGGTCCTTGCATGGAAATGGTTCTGCAGACTTGGCTTAGGGAATTGGTACAAGGCTTCAGAGACTGCATTTCAAGTTTCAATTTTAGTGTGTAAGCATAAACTGTAATCTAAAATGCATAGGACATGAGAAAGTGTACATGTATATTAGTAAAGAAACTTTCACTAATGAAGGGATAGAAAATTACCAAAACAAATTGCCCATACAATTAAACAACTAACAGTGCTGCCTACTCTTCTATAAGCTACAGTGGGGCAAAAAAGTATTTAGTCAGCCACTGATTGTGCAAGTTCTCCTACTTAGAAAGATGAGAGAGGTCTGTAATTTTCATCATAGGTACACTTCAACTATGAGAGACATAATGAGGAAAAAAATCCAGGAAATCACATTGTAGGATTTTTAAAGATTTTAATTGTAAATCATGGTGGAAAATAAGTATTTGGTCACCACAAAACAACCAAAGATTTATGGCTCTCACAGACCTGTAACTTCTTCTTTAAGAAGCTCTTCTGTCCTCCACTCATTACCTGTATTAATGGCACCTGTTTGACCTCGTTATCTGTATAAAAAGACACCTGTCCACAACCTCAAATAGTCAAGACTCCAAACTCAAACCATGGCTAAAAACCAAAGAGGCTGTCGAAGGACACCAGGAAGAAAATTGTAGACCTGCACCAGGCTTGGAAAGAGTGAATCTACAATAGGCAAGCAGGTTGGTGTGAATAAATCAACTGTGGGAGCAATTGTAAGAAAAGGGAAGACATACAAGACTATTCATAATCTCCCCCTTGATCTGGGGGCTCCACGCAAGATCTCATCCTGTGGGGTCAAAATGATCATGAGAACGGTGAGCAAAAATCCCAGAACTACACGGAGGGACCTGATGAATGACCTGCAGAGAGCTGGGACCAAAGTAACAAAGGCTACCATCAGTAACACACTACGCCGAGACGGACTCAGATCCTGTAGTGCCAGGCGTGTCTCCCTGCTTAAGCCAGTACATGTCCAGGCCCGTCTGAAGTTTGTCAGAGAGCATATGGATGATCCAGAAGAAGATTGGGAGAATCACATGTGGTCAGATGAAACCAAAATTTTTGGTAAAAACTCGACTCCCTATGATTGGAGGAAGAAGAATGCTGAGTTGCACCATACCTACTGTGAAGCATGGGGGTGGAAACATCATGCTTTGGGGCTGTTTTTCTGCAAAGGGGACAGGACGACTGATCCGTGTTAAGGGAAGAATGAACGGGGCCATGTATCGTGAGATTTTAAGCCAAAACCTCCTTCCAAAATAAGCCAAAATACCAGCTACAGTGTGTGCAAATCTGATGAAGACTTACAGGAAACGTTTGACCTCTGTCATTGCCAACAAAGGTTATGTTACAAAGTATTGAGTTGAACCAAATTTATTGACCAAATACTTATTTTCCACCATATTTTATAGTTAAATTCTTTAAAAATTCTACAATATGATTTCCTGGATTTTTTTTTTCTCTTTTTGTCTATCATAGTTGAAGTGTACCTATGATGAAAATTACAGACCTCTCTCATTTCTCTAAGTAGGAGAACTTGCACAATTAGTGGCTGACAAAATACTTTTTTGCCCCACTGTATGTTTAAACACCGAGCAATGTTGCTGCACCTGATACAGTCATAGCAGTTCAAGAAACTACTTGAGAATGGTCCATCAAACTGACAATGTGATCAGTCGTTGTCCTTTGGAGGTTGCTTTCTGTGATGGGCATGGTACGTTGAAAAGGTGTCCAATTGTGTATAGCCACAGATGATCTATGGTTAGTAATAGTTTATCGATATATTAGGTGTACCTAAAAATGATAAAAGTGAGACTGTTTAAGTAAAAGTTATGAGTACATTAAACCGAATCCTGGCTGTCTGAAAGGCTGAGTTGCAATATTTATCTTCAAGACCCACATCTTCATCCAACACAACTATTTATACTTAATAAATATACACACTCAAAATTGTACATACTTACAGTATGCACATCAGACAAATCAATTCGACCATGGCCATTAACCTCTTACCAACTGTTGGGAAGTCTGAGGAAACAGAAAAATGCTATTAATAACCGCACTGCATGCAGCAATATAAAGCCTTATAGTATAAAGACTTGTATTGCACTCCCCACCTTGATCAATAATGTCTGAATCATGTGCAGACCACTAGAATTTCTTTAGAAAAGGCTTCTGCTGTTTTGTATTGATTGGCACTAGCTGTTGTGGTTTGGCTGCCTCAGTACCACTCACTGATGGCTATGATTGAGTAATAAACCATCATGCAGTCATTGGCAAGGTTATTTTTATTTATTTATTTATTTATTTATTTTTAACCTACTGTATCTGACTTTTTTTTATTTTAACAAAATTGACAATATTCTTTCACACTTCTTTGTGGTTCCCAAAATTTGTTTCTCAGCAGAATATTCTCATTTGACCTTACATTCTATTAAATAATGTCAGATATCTGTGAAAATCCCAGCAAAATATTTTATTGTGACTTACAAGTTATGGAAGTTCATGAAATAACATGTTTATGTTTGAATACATCAGTACATAACATTTTAAGTCACTTTACCAAATACTATTATGTATTCTAGATAATAATCTGTAATACTAAAGGTAGTTTAACAGATAAGGTTCTGAGTAATTACTTTTAAAGTTTAATCTGATCTTCTTCTAAATTATTATAATGGACAAACAGTTAAATGAATTGTCTCTTTTGAGAACTTGTAAAAGAAGAAAGGTAGAAATGTGTGAAACTATAAATTTATATCTGGGTGTTCATAAGTCTACAGTAAGACAAACTGGATACAAATAGAGACAATTCAGTTCTTGTTGTTTTGTGTAACTGTGAGAGTCCTCATGAAATGAAGAACGAAACATGAAATGTTGCCCGAGCTGTGAAAAATGAAGGGTTACTACAAGAGTTCCTCTATTCACCATAAGTAAACCACAGTATAGAAGGACTTAACCAACAAAATATTGCTGCATGTGTCAATATTGCAGACTAAATAAACCAAAACATTGTAAGGTAGTAAGGCAATGTGCACCACCACCAAACCTCACCAGAACTGATAGCAACCCAAGACATAAAGCTCAACAAGATGTAGCAAGAAAATAACCCAACCAAAACCCAACCAATTTTGGGTTTTGTTATTAAGAGTTCAGAATTGATCCCAACTGATATACTCTGCATGACCTAAAGAGGACTGTCCTCAGAGCGGTCACACTGAAATTCCAAATATATAATCTTATTCCTTCCAACGTCCCTTTCTCCCTTTTGAGCTATATGTTTGTACTGTATTTAGCTTTAATTTTAATCTAATTAGCCTTAAATGATATTTGACCAGTAATAACCTACTTGTCTGATTGAGTACTTGGGTCTACACGATAAAACGGTTGATTACAGCAACTTCCAGCTCTAAATGGCCAGAATATATTTTGCGAAGGAAAAAAACCATGCCTTCTGCTGTCTTCTGTTCTGAGTGACTCCCAAAATCCTGCTCCAAGGATGATGCCTTCCTCCCCCACATAATCTGTTTGATTTGATGTACTGTAGGTTTCAGGTTATAAGTGAGTGGGTGGAATAATATTGGTGTCCTCGTTTTTACTCCAGTTTTTATTGGCACATGCTGGCAGTAACTCACAGTATATATGCGTCTTATTCTTTTACCCATAATTTATGTGTTTATTGTGCTTCTAAAATTTGCCACAGGGAATAAATTCTAAGATTCACATTAGTGCTGGGCGATGCACCGGTGTTAATTACTCGTACGTTATGCAGTTTTCATATACCTCCATAGCTTTGCGTAGCAGAAACACGGCTCTAAGGCTTCATATAGGCAGCCAATTATACAATATTTTTCACCCGCTAGAAGCGCTTCTGAGCGCTGAGTAGAACTATGTCACCGAACAGCATGCTGGGTAAAGCTCACTATATGGACAGGTAGCATAACATACACCACAGCGTAGAAACAGTGTGTTAATAGCTGAGAAAGGCTCAGTCAGAGTAAAGAACAGAACACAGAACTGGATTATAAAGCAAGTGAGATCGGAGATGCAAAAGAAGAACCACATTACGAATGCAGTAACTCTGGAGACTGATTCAGAGCAATGATTATCCCACTGATACTTTAATTGCAGCCATGATGTTATTTGCAATTAATCAAGACCTTGATTGTTCTACTTCCTTTATATAACAGCTTTTTTACAACCAAATAATTAAACGAAATATATCAAAGAAGCCCTGAATTTCATACTGAACATGCTTTAATACTGACAATACCTTCCGCCAAAAAGTAGGTCCACAACCATTTACCACATAGATTCACTCTGTAGTTCTATCTACTTCACTGTATACTCTGTTAGTCCCATTTACTCTGTTCACTAAAGGTCAGGACCTGCACAGATCAGGTACCATTTGGGTGGTGGATCATTCTCAGCACTGCGGGGACGCTGGCATGGTGGTGGAGTGTTAGTGTGTGTTGTGCTGGCATGAGGTGGATGAGCTGGATTTTAAACTCCTTTGTCACTGCTGGACTGAAAATAATCCACCAACCAGAAATATCCAGCCACCAGCATCATGTAGGCAGCATCCTGTGAGCAGTTATGAAGGATTAGAGGTTGAGGAGTGTGCAACAACAGATGAGCTGCTGTCTCTGACTTAACAGCAAAAAGGTGGGGCAGTATGGTAGATGTGTCTAACAGCACAACTCAGAAAAAGGCTCTCAGTCTCTTTATTAGAATATAGCCAGAAAATACAGGAAATGTGTATGCAGTAAGAAAAAGCATCAGCATAACTGCTTTTATAGGCTACAGTGGCAAGTATTTAGTGTGACCTCCCCTTGCACTTTGTCGGGATGCCAAGTTGACCCTTCTACAGTTTGGCGAAACTGGATCAGGAATGGTTATTTTGGAATAGTAGTAGCTAAGAAACCACTTTTTCGGAAGGAGAACAGGGTGAAAAGGCTAACATATGCTAAAGCTCACAAAGATTGGAATGAAGAACAGTCGAAAAGAGTGTTATGGAGTGATAAATCCAAGTTTTAATGTTTTGGGTCCAATCGTCAACAACATATTTTTATATGATCATTATACAATTGATAAAACAACAAAGTTAATCGTGGCCTAAGACTTTTGCACAGTACTGTAATAAAAATGAGAGTATGATAAAACTGAGAATATGTTTAAGTACAAAATATAAGCAAGTGGCTGTGCATTGTTTAGTCCAGTATTAGTTTATTTTAAAGTCTATTTATTAATTTCCTGTTAATTGTACTTGTGGGATGTCTTGTCCATTTTGCACACTCTCATTCATTTTCTTGAGGCTCTATAATTATAATATGGGTTCCATCAATTAAGCTACTCCATTGGACCCAGGAAATCTGCCAATCTGCACAAAAGCATCCTGTTTATTATATACTGATGCGTTGTGAATGACTTATGCAGTATAGCAGTACAAACTTTAAATCTTTAAAATGGAGAAATCATGGCACAAATGATACAATTTCTACATAAATGGTAATAAAAATGTCATTTAGGCCATAAAACTTTTGAAAGGTATGTGCTCTGTGCCTTGTTGTAACCATTATGTGAATTAATAAATCAGTAGGATACTTTTTGACTTTGGTTTTTAATACTTTGCATTAGGAGCACTGATGTTTGACTTAGACTCCAGAACCATTTCAAACTATTTCTACTCTTAAAGAATACTGGCTTTGCTCAGCAGTTGGTTAACAAATGCTTAGGTTTTGAAATTACATTTTTTTCTGCTTATAGTGAAACTATTCATATTTCAAAATGTTATAGTGTTCTGCTTTCACATTTCTGTTGTCTTTTCAAAATATACAGTATACTCAGAATAAATATAAAAATATATTATAATTTTAAATATTTGTTTAATATATTTATATTATAAAAGTAATGTAATACTCAAAATGCTTAGAAAATGAATAGCAAACAAAGTACAGTACAGTGAAAATCCACTTTCCGAATTTAATTTCATTATATTGTATATAAAGGTAAGCTTTTGTCTGACAGAAGACAAAAATGCACTGATAGACAATATTATGGAAAAACACTGAAGATCAGCCAGATGAAACACAGACTCAGCGAGTGAATATTGTGCGAGTTTGTATAGTTACAGGTCAGATGGCTGATTGGCTGTTGAGGTGACCAGCTGTTTAATGGAATTTTCCATTAGAAATAACGGAAATTCAGGATTTTGACTGTCCTTCATATATTTTACTCTTTTTTTAAATTAATATTTATTGTTTTTTGCATTTAGTTTTTACATTGGGTATTTTACCCATTAACAACCTAACATGCAGCTTTTTAGTAGTTTTTATTGTACAGCTCAATGGGTGGCAAGGTAGCGCAAGAGCCCGGGTTCAAATTCTGCTCACTGCCAGTGTGGTATTTGCATGTTCTCCCTGTGTCTGCCTGGGTTTCCCCTGTGTACATTGATTTCCTTCCAGATTTCAACAGATGTGTGTTGGCTCAATTGCCATTTTTTAAAGGGTGTGTGTGTGTGTGTCGCCCATGTTTCTATTACATTGTGGGGACCAAAGGTCGCTACAAGTATAGAAAGATGTGACATTTTTGACATTTTTTGAAATGAATATTCAATGAAGCTAACATGGCCTACTGTTACTGTGCAATGTTGATTTTACAAAACCCAGAACGAATTCCATTCATAACTCTCAGCCATTCTTCTTGAGAGTAAGTAGAGGTACTTTAGTAACACAATTTAGGTCCTACTCTAAGCTGTGAGTAATTTTATCCAGAACACTACTTTTAACACGATTCTTAGGAACAGTAGGCCTACTGACCCATGTGTATTGACTGGAATTGAAATTTGTATTCATAAGCTCTACCTATAACAGTTACATCCTTGTTTATATACCTTCTCTTAAAATGTGTTAACTTAGACAGTAGGAAAAGAAAGCTGTGTAAAAAAGGGTTTCTAGACAAAAACAGGAAAGTATTCAGTTTTGCAGAGAAGAGGCCAAGAGAGTTAGTGGCCCTTTGATTGATGCACTAGTACTGCAAGTCAAAGAGAGCCTAGGTTTGCTGAGCCATGTGATGGATATAGCAATATATTGCGTCTACACCAGTGATGGTCACCAGTTGTGTGCTCACCCTTTTACAGGATGAAAAATGTTACACCCGGTGGCCATTTCATGATCTATTCAAGTCATTTAAGGAGGGTTTTAGAACAAAGGACTGCGTCCCATACCTCCTGGAAAAATGAAATTGCTCAAAACTGAAGGTGATGTATACAGAAAGAAAGGAAAATGTATAGCATATGTTCAATGCATAGCATATTGTTTGGCCATATTCAAGAAAAGGCAAGTAGATATTCAACCGAGTCAAGAAAGGTTTTGGCCAGGATACATTTATTGATATTTATTGGCGATTCTGGCTTTATTGCTGTTGCAATAAGCACACTGTCAGTCACATTTTAGATGCCTTTATCAGCAAGACACCATCATGAGTCACTAGTATATTGCTATTCGCAGCAACCCTGTTGCACAACAAAAAAGCCATAATTTCAAGTAGAGATGATAAAGGAAAAAAAGAGAAGTCGTGCTCAGAAGTCGTGCTCAGAGAATTATACGTTTAGGACAACCTGAAACAGCTAGCTGCATTTTTTTATGAATTCAGTTGTTCTGCTGGTTCAATCAGCCTGTGATCTAAATCTCTTGCAAGCATCGGAGGATATTCAGAGTACGGAAAGGCTGGCAGCATGAAGAAAAGTTTAAATATGAGATGTGGCTTTCTGAGAAGTTGAGCAGGAGCATGGCGGTGTTTCTTACAGTCGAGGTATGAAATCCTCAGAGATCATCAAGTTCTTTGTAGCACACAGGAAACTGAGCCAGATGGTCTCTAATAGACACAACTACATGAGTTCATCTGTAAAAATTGTGTAGAAATTCTTAAAAATGAGTGAAATCATCATGGGTCACCATGCTAAGAGCCCATCATGGAGGTGCTACTCTCTTGAGGTGCTCACACTCTTGAAGTTCAGATCAAGTAATTTCACAAAATATATTTTATATGTTAAATATAGTTATAATGACCATTTATAATTATATTATTAAGATGCAAAAAGAAAATACAGGAAAAATAATATTTAAAAAATGACAAAAGCCAGTATTTAGTGTGACATCCCCAAAAAATGGTTTCTAGCCTGGTACCTACCTGATCAAGCTTTTTTGGACTGTAGAAGGACCAACTTGGCATCCCACAAGCTGCCAGATGCAGCTATTGCTCAAGTGTAAGGTGAGGTCACACTAAATACTTGCCACTGTAGCTTGTAGATTTTTATTTCTGATTATATACAGTTTCTTAATGCTTCATGCACGTTCCCTGTCATTACTGACTGAGAAATAATTACATATGGGCATTATACCATCACTAAAAACAATGGGTGACCTAAGACTTTTGCACAATACTGTATATATGCATTGACCTTAACCTTGATGCAGATGCATGGTAACAGCTGTCTAGAATGATTAGTTATACATATCAAGTATACTAACAGCTGCACAAATACATATTTTCCCATTTTCTTACTCTTTATTACAACTTACTTCTGAGAAAACATGTTTCTCATTTCCGAGACCTTGTACAATTCTAGAGTAATTACCAGGAGTGTTCATGTGTTAACAAAAGCTGATACATTACAAGGTATGACACATTTTGCAGTGTTTCTGAACTGTAGAAGCTTTCCACTGTTTTCCATTCTTTGTTACATGAATGATACTGGATGCATCTGGGAATGAAGCTAATGCATGCACAGTGATGAGTACTGTATTTGAAATATAATTTCCCATTATACGTAATGAGACCTTCATGGAAGACATGCCTGCATTCTTTGAAATTCCTTTGCTATAGTTGCAGTAACTGATTCAAATCACATCAATTAAGTTAAAGGGACAGTAAGTGGAGGTCTTAATATTTCAGGCCATATTTTCCTACTTTGAGGAAAAATCCAGTTGGAGATTATTATTGTGTATTGTACATTAAAACAGGTAGAACATGCCAACCTCGCAAACATATACTATGTAGCCTAAAGTTTATGGACACCCAAAATATTAGTTTGTCCCAGTTATTACTAATACACCTGTTAGCAATGAATGTGGCGGAAATAACACTAATTACAAGGGATAAAGCTTTGGCATTATAATGAATATGTACAGTATATGCACACACAAGCAGTATTCATGTCGTCGACGACTGATTTTCGTCATAGTTTTCGTCAACGACATTTTTTTCTAACGAAAAAGAAACGATGACTAAATTCAAATGAATGAAAAACGACAAAAACTAGGACGACATGAATCGACACTTTCGTCAGTGGATAAATACGAGACGAAAATGTTTGGCAGAGGTGACATCCAATCAGATCTTTAGCATCTAATATTAGCATAAGTGGAAAGGCGGGACGAGTTGGCTAGCGATCCAATCAGTAATGCGGTAAGACGCGCGCATTTGATTTGACCCCGGGAAGATCGTACGACTAGCGTCTGTACTGTTCCTCAGGAAACCAGCTCGCCAATGTCAGCACTTGGGAGAAAGAGGAGAGTCGATATATGGGCACATTTCTTATTATATGTCAAGGAAAACAAGATTCTTTGTAACCGTTTGAAAAGACATTTGCAGGCATGTCATGCTATCCGCACCTAAATGAATCGAGCTCCTATTTTAGCGGTATTACGGTAGTACGTTGCAAACGCACTCGCTCATTATGATAAAGCCAATATTTCAGCGAAGAAAGTGTGGATTAAAATATTTTATAGTTCGCGACGTGGATATATTTTACTTTGTCTAAAAAGTGTCCATACTACCTTTAAGGAGTATTCGGATAACATAACTCCGTTTTATACTGTAATTATGAATAAATGGATAAAGAGCATGCACGTATATCCGATCTTCTGATCTTATATATTTAGTAAAGCTCATAATATATCATTTATTCTAAAATATCTCATGAGTCTCCACTTATGAGTTTGAAGCCGATTGGTGGAAATTGAGTTTTTGGTGACCACTTTACTGTATACTATTATTATCAATGCATGCATATAGACCTGAGTTTATCTTAATTAGATCTAATTATACATCATTCATTCCAACTTGATTATATTCTAGAATATCTGCTGAATGTCCACACCAAGTGTGAAGCAGATCTATGGTGGAAACTGAGTTATAACCACTTTAATGTCTACTGTTATTATCAATGCATGCCTGTAGATGTTTCATTTCGTCAAAGTGCATATAATGCCTTAAATAATTCAAGGGACATGTTAAAAAAAAGTACATATTGCAACCTTTACATGTCATATTTTAGTCACTGAATCTAGTGTAGGATTAGTCGACTATAATCTTATTAAAATTAGTCGACTAACACTAGAGTAAAACTAAAAACAATTCAGATGACTAAATTATAACTAAAACTAAATTGCATTTTAGTCAAAAGACTATGACTAAAACTAAATCAAAATTGGCTGTCAAAATCAACACTGCACACAAGCACTCTGTGTTCACTGTACTCCAACATATAGAATTACAGACCTGTGTGAACTGCAGTTCAGATTGTCTGATTTGGTTGCTTCTTCATACTCAGTGCTGTACATGTCAAAATATATCATCATATTTGATTTTTAAACTTGGAGTCATTTGGAGCCTGCCTTTACAGTAGTACAAAGCTGTGCAGAGAATTCAGTCTGTTTTAAGACTAGAAAAAGTTATATTTCTTGCCTGGGTTACCTTTTTAAAGTGTACAGTACCGTGCAAAAGTCTTAGGGCACCATTAGATTTGTTGTTTTAGCAACGGTATCGTGACCATATGTAACGTATTGTTGACGTATGGACTGGTAAGGTACTGGACTATGGACCAAAAGGTACAGGGTTCAAATCCCACCTCTGCCAAGCTGCCACTGTTGGGTCCTTGAGCAAGGCCCTTAACCCACAATTGCTTGGATTGTAAGACTGTAGCAATTATAAGTCGCTCTGGGTAAGGGCGTCTGCTAAATGCTGTAAATGTAAATGACCAAACTTGGATTTGTCGCTCCATAATACTCTTTTCCACTGATCTTCATTCCAGTCTTTGTGAGCTTTAGCATATCTTCGCCTTTTCACCATGTTCCCCTTCTGAAAATGTGGTTTCTTGGCTGCTACCCTTTCAAAAAGACCATTCCTGATCAAGCTTCTTCAGGCTGTAGATGGGTCAATTTGGCATCCTGTTGAAGCGGCCAGATGCTGCTACTGCTCAAGTGCAAAAGGAGATCTGTAGCTTGTAGAAGCTGTTTGTTTTTTTGTTTTTGTTTTTCAGTTTTGTAATTCTGCATAAAATTTTCCAGCATTTTCTGGTTGTGTTCTAATGATGAGACTGAGTAATTATATATGGTCATTATACCATTGCTAAAATAATGGTATATCTAATCTAATGGTGGTGTAAGACATTTGCACAGTACTGGGAATTTCACATAGATCTGACAGAAGGGTTGCTTTAGCTGGGAAATTGTAATATTTACTGTGGACAATTCAAACTAAAAAAAAACAGAGGTTTGTTTTGTTAAGTGACATCCCCATCTACCCACTGATCTAAAAACTAGGCTAAAAATCCAATTCTTCCTTGCATATTTGCCTGTGCATGCCTTGAACTTTCTTTACCCTTACCCAGAGTTATGCAATATGTACTGCTGAATGTCTAGCTGATTCCTTTATTTTGCTTTTCCTTCTGTTTTTATTTGAGACCATGGAACTACTGGCTTGTGCACAACCTTTGTTTTATGTAACTCTAAATCTTCTCTGTATCCTTAGGTAGGCTTCTCAATGACAATAGCCCTGCTCTGTTGTAGTGCAGAGAAGATGAAAGGGTGACCACTGTTACACAGTCCATTAGTGTGTTTTCAACCTGATCTCATGCCAAATTTGTAGGAATCCTAATAGGATCTCATGTAAATGATACAAAAAGCATAGTTATGGCTACTAACTCTACTCCTCACCTAACTCATTAGTGCATTTGCGAGACTGGGATGGAAAATAATTCAAAGCCTCCATAACAGTATGGATACCTGTAAATAATGACCTTCTGTCTCTTTAACATATGCAGCAGGTTGATATTGCTTGCCATCTATGCATCCGCTTTGTTTACACATTGTTTCCAAACAGATGCTCTCGGAATTTAGACAGAACAATTGGAATTCATGCATTCATGATCCCTGTCCCAGCTTTGTATGTTCGCAAGCCCGGAGAATGCAAATCTTTGCTTAATGCTCAGCTTTATATACAAGGCACTACACGGACCCATTTGGGTTTGCTGTGGAAATAAACTTTTGTTTGTATGTGTTTGTGTTCTTTTTCTTTTCTTTTTTTTTAGATGAATAAGGGAGTCATTTGTGGACTACGTCTAAATGGCACTCATTTGACTTTCAAGAGTACTCTACCAGAGCTAAATGAGACAAGGAAAAGATTCAGTGTTGTGTTCACATGAAGAGGAAATGAAAGCTATGCTACTCATAATTGAAATCTGACAAACCTGACAAAGACAATCAGATAACAGAGGGAAAAATTATGGACCAAAGACATGACCGACATAACAATGACTGAATAAACATGCTACCAGAGACTTGTCTTACAAACGTCTTTAACAGAGGTGTTTATTAATGAAATGATATGTAAGCCACTTTCTATAATTATTAATAGGTAACAAAATCAAAGAATGACAAAGAGAATATTAACGCATGGAAGTTGGGAAGAAAGTTTGGGTGTTCTAGAAGATAGTCTGGATAAGTAATATTCGGATCTTGAGAATCCAATATCCATAATTAGTATGGGAAAGTCCTTACCTGGTTCTTATATATTGTATTTAGAATTATGGTATAAATTATAGCGTACCTTATATAAGTATGCTGTAGTGTTGCAGGTGACTTTGATTAAATCTCCTGCCTGCTTGTTATCTGCAGGTCACTCCAATTGTGAAGCCCTACCCCCTCATTTGAAAGAACCAATGACATATTAGTAAATGTGTCGAAGATGGGTGCGTCAAGTCTTGGCCCCTTTATAGTGGCGGGATGCGCATGAACAGTAGCCAGAATAAGCTTAAAAAACTTATTTTTCTGTGTTATTTGAACTCAACAGCACAAATAAGTTATTTTTTTTATATGTAAGTTATCATTTTTGTCAGATTATATCAGGGATTCTAAATACCCATTTTAAACGTTAATTTGTATTTTAGTTTCGGATATATACAGTAGGTCTCTCCCCATTCAAAGAGATAAGAGTCTGGTCTTGTGTGCCTGGCAATAGCTGCTCGGTGGCATTACTTATCAAGATGGCTGCAGAGTGAACAGGCTTATCTTATAATGACTTTGCTGTTATTCATCCCAGACTGGACTTCATGCGCTTCGACACAGAAACAATCGTTAATCATGGACTATTTCTCAAATTTGTGTAGATGAATAGAAACTGTACATGTACGTACATGTTTATGTACGTTGTAAATGCAATTGTACAATCATGCAGACTGCTCAGTAAAACACACTGTACCAGCATCAGGTATGAATGTCATTTTGTCTATTTTTTTGTAAGCTCATTAAGTCGCCAAACTCGCCTTAGGTCTAATACAGTTGGCTCATTTCAAATAGCCAACTAGCATAAGCAACAAAGATTTTACCAAACACCTTGTCCATTCAGAAATCAGCCATCAACACCTGTCAAAATTACAGCTGTCAATTTAACGCGTTAATGGTGATTTTTTTTATACCAATTTTGTTCGTCACAATTTTGTTACCTGACAATGTGAAGGACCCACACTCATGGGCGGTGTCCAAAATGGTCTCCTAATCACTATTCCCCACATCCAACATACCATATATAGCACTACTAGACTACAGGGAACATGATTATAAATGATTTGGTACATTCCCTAATATGGCTTTGCTCATTACTGTGTAACAGCGGATTCTGACGCATAAACACAACGGAGTTCTAGCTGTTTGGCTTGACAATAGGACACATGAGATGGCCATGAGTCATGCAGTTTGTCATCTTCATTTTGTGTTGGTCACTCCCATTAAAGGCCACCACAGCAGATCCTCTCTCTCCACCTCACCCCATCTTCTACATCCTCTTCTGTTTCACCAACCACCTATAGGTTCTCCCTCACCAAATCCATAATCTTCCTATTTGGCCTTCCTCTTCTCATCCTGCCTGGAAGCTCCACCCACAGCATTCTTTTCCCAAAATACCCTGGATCCCTCTCCTGAACATGACCAAACTGTATCAATCTCCCCTCTCTCACTTGTTTCCAAATCTTCCTACCTTCCTCAAATGTACTCATTATTAAACCTCTCCATCCTCTCCACTCCAAGTGAATATCGCTGACATGCTGTTTCTAATAGACGTACTGAAATGAATACTCTACATTAGAAAGAGATTGGTTTGGCAATCGCTATTATGCATTTTGCATTTATTGATTTATTACTAAGTAATACATGCATTATGTTGAAATATATGTTGTCCAGTCATATGGCAATGTAGTACCTCTTAAAGGGAAAAATGTCTTTAGTGTCAAATATGAGCAAGCAAAAATGCAGTTCATTGCGATTAACACTAAAAATGGTGCAATTCACATGATTAAATAATTCAGTCATTTGGCAACACTAGTCAAAATATATATACGCATTTGAATGCCATTTTAATTAATTATTTTGTAGTTAAAGGCTTCTACATAAGGGAATGTATGGAAAATGGGGAAAAAGCAAGTATGTCTTAGATTTACTTGGACTTTTATTTAATTGCAAACTGTATGAACCCAAGATATTTCAAGTTGTATCTGGTCAGCGTCATTTAATTTGTTGATATACATCATTCCTGCATTTCAGGACTACACTACTAATAAATAAATAAATAAATAAAGTATTTAGTCAGTCACTGATTGTGCAAGTTCTCCGACTTAGAAAGATGAGAGAGGTCTGTAATTTTCATCATAGGTACACTTCAACTATGAGAGACAAAATGAGGAAAAAAAATTCAGGAAATAACATGGTAGGATTTTTAAAGAATTTAATTGTAAATTATGGTGGAAAATAAGTATTTGGTCAATAAATTTGGTTTCAACTCAATGCTTTGTAACATAACCCTTTGTTGGCAATGACAGAGGTCAAACGTTTCCTGTAAGTCTTCACCAGGTTGGCACACAACTGTAGCTGGTATTTTTAGCCCCCATTCCTCCATGCAGATCTCCTCTAGAGCAGTGATGTTTTGGGGCAACACGGCCTTTTCAACTCCCTCACAAAATTTTCTATGGGGTTGAGATCTGGAGACTGGTTAGGCCACTCCAGGACCCTTGAAATGCTTTTATAACGGAGTCACTCCTTCATTGCTCGAGCGGTGTGTGGTTTGGGATCATTGTCATGCTGGAAGGACCCCAGCCACGTTCCCATCTTCAATGCTCTCACTGATGGAAGGAGGTTTTGGCTTTGGCTTTAAAAATCTCATGATACATGGCCCCGTTCATTCTTCCCTTAACACGGATCAGTCCGTCCTGTCCCCCCTGT
The DNA here is from genome assembly GCA_025084515.1 of Ancistrus triradiatus. Lineage (NCBI taxonomy): Eukaryota > Metazoa > Chordata > Actinopteri > Siluriformes > Loricariidae > Ancistrus > Ancistrus triradiatus. The sequence continues at coordinate 58,568 of JAJAGP010001182.1, read as the reverse complement.
GCAAAAAAAAACAGCCCCAAAGCATGATGTTTCCCACCCCCATGCTTCACAGTAGGTATGGTGCAACTCAGAATTCTTTTTCCTCCAAACACGGCGAGTTGAGTTTTTATCAAAACGTTCTATTTTAGTTTCATCTGACCACATGATATTCTCCCAATCTTCTTCTGGATCATCCATATGCTCTCTGGCAAACTTCAGACGGGCCTGGACATGTACTGGCTTTAGCAGGAGGACACGCCTGGCACTGCAGGATCTGAGTCCCTCTTGGCGTAGTGTGATACTGATGGTAGCCTTGTTACTTTGGTCCCAAAATAATGTCCCTCAAAGAAAGATTGGAAGGGATTTGTACATTTCTCTTTCTACAGTGCAAAATATCATTAAACAGTACGGAATCTGGAGGAATTTCAGTGTGTAAAGGGAAAGGGCACAAGCCTAAACTGGTCTCCAGTGCTCTCTGATCCCTCATTCTTCAATAGCTGATATAACCGCATGGGCTTACACAAAGGGATTAACTTGGCAAACCTTTGTCAATCACTATAGTATGGTGTTACATTTACAAATCCCACTTAAAACTTTACTGTGCACAAAAGAAATGTTATGTTAATCCTGTCCAGAAAAGGTGTTGACTTCTCTGGACTCAAAGGCATCTGGGATGGAGCATCACACAGTGGAAACGTGCAATGTGGTCACAGTATTCCAGATTTTCCAGATCTTTTTTGGACAAAAGATGAGAAGGACCACCCTGACTGTTATCTCACACACCTTAAGATGTGTTTTCAGGTAGAATGGGACAAAATAAGACCTGAAACACTTATCCTCATACAGGTATCCTCAGCGCCAACACTTCTTTTAAGTGCCGTGATAAGGAATGGCAACATTACAAAGTGGTAAATGCTTTTACAAATTAAATACAGTTGACCAGACAAAACATGAAATATTGTGGGTTCATGAAATTAAAGACAAAGTAAATGTAAGAAATGCTACTTTTTAAATTCGCTTTTCTGTTCTGCCCCACAGGAGTTGTATTTTAAACATTGCAATTCATACAAAACTGCAACTTCTTCTTGAGCAAAACAAAATGAAGTGACAAGTCACCTTTACAGTGGAATTATTACAAGTGACATGCATTATGTATTTTGCTTTTTTATTATGTTACAGCATTCAGTGCTTTTAACATATTTTCTCAACATTGCCTCATTGCAAAAATAGCTTTAAAACCTAACCGGCTCCCTGCCTCATTCATCTGCCTTGCTGCCTTGTAATAGCTCCCCTACTTTGGGACCCAGACACTTTTTACAGCTGACCAATATTTAAGTGGCCTTCGTTTTAAATTTGACCATTTATTTTCTTCACACAGACAAAATTTATGGGGCATTTTGTATATGCATAAATGAGTCAATACATATCAAGCCCTTGTGCATTTATTCTCTTAATCAAATTCATTAAGGCAGGTGAGAACACCAGCAATCGCATTCAAACGAATGATGCAGTCCAAAATACTTTTGTATGGTGGTCTCAGTCGGTTTTCACACAAACTAGTGCAGTTTATTTGCAGTCGGAAAGTGATTTGATCCTGATTCGATCCAACTACAGGAATGCCATGCATGCAAATGTTCCGATAAAATCTAGAAAACAGAATCCAGAAATGCATAGGTGAGCCAAAACATTATAAAACCCTGTTGATACGCTGTTGATCCCCCACCAGCTGCCAACACGGCTCCACATCCGAGCTGTTTAGGCTTCCCCAACCGTGCCCCTCTTGGTCACCCATCTTGTGCCTAGTGGTGTTCTGTGCTTGGAAGAACTTTGTGTCGTTGTTTTGCTTAAATCATTGTATTTATATATGACAAGTTCGCATTTGTTGTTCACAACTGATTAGATGAAAATAACATCATGCTTCCTTATGCAGACTTCCGTGACCCTGTTGGTCCCCTTGCCTGGCCATTTCTTGTTTTAAGCTGAGAAGAGTAAGGTTAGAGCCTTAGTTGTGCTGTCTTCTTGTTCCATTCTGTGGGAGACTGAAGGTCAGACGAGCCAGTAACACTTAACCATGCTCCGGGAAGAATGAGGCCAGTGTATCTGGCAGAGCTTTCATCAAATGAACATGTCTGATCTTTCACCTGCGAGCTGCAGAGGCTGTCTTTACTGCGGGAGGCCTGTGGTTGAACTATCTCTTGTTATGCCCTCGCAATTTACCCAGGCAGTGTCAGAGAGGAGGCTGCCACCAGAGACCCAATGCTACAAGTATGTGGAGCCTAGAATGTGCTAGTCTGCTGTGCTTCACAGATCTGTCTCAGATGTATCTATCAAACGAATATGGTGCATATACACACTGTGATATTCTTTTTATTGATCACTTTATTAGGTACACCTTGTTTCTACTCTCATTGTCCATTTTATCAGTTCCACTTACCACACAGATGCACCATGTAGTTCTACAATTAGAGGCTGTAGTCCATCTGTTTCTCTACATACTTTGTTCTTTTATGGTCCAAGTCAGATTTATTTCTATAGAGCTTTTTACAATGGAGCATTGTCTATTATAGGCTTTGCAATTTTCTATTATCTTCTATTGTCCAAGCCCAAGCACAAACAGAGCAAGCCTAGGGCGACAGTGGAAAGGAAAAACTCCTTAAACATTATAAGGAAGAAACCCTATAGACGATTCAAAAATGGACCCAACTTCCTTGGGCGGCTTTAGATGATATATGTAAGAATTAAACTAATTTATAATATATTTAAGAATCAATACGTTCATCATAGTAGTTTACATAAACAGAACCTAAATAAATGTTAACAGAGGTAACTATTAAAAAATAGATTAAAATAAAGTATGTAAACTAATAAATTATGGTCAGGACCCTCACAAGACCGCCAGTGATCAGGTACCATTTGGGTGGTGGATCATTATCACACTGAAGAGGTGGTGGTGTGTTAATGTGTGTTGTGCTGGCATGATTGGATCAGACACAGCAGTGCTGCTGGAGTTTTTAAACACCTCATTGTCACTGCATCCTGTAGGCAGGATCCCGTGAGCACTGATGAAGGATTTGAGGATGACTAACGCCAACTGTGCAACAACAGATGAGCTACTGCTTCTGACTTTACATCTACAAGATGGAGCAATATGGTAGATAGTATTTAAAAACTCCAGCAGCACTGCTGTGTCTGATCCAATCGTACCAACAAAACACACAAACACACCACCGCCTCGTCAGTGTCACTGCACTGCTGAGAATGATCCACCATCTAAATCGTGCCTGATCTGTGGTGGTCCTGTGGGGTCTTGACCATTACAGGACAGAGTAAAGAGATTTAGCAATGTATGTAGAGAAACAGATGGACTACATTCTGTAATTGTAGAACTACAAAGTGTGTCTATATGATAAGTGGAACTGATAAAATGGACAATGAGTGTAGAAACAAGGAGGTGTACCTAATACAGGAGGTGTACCTAGTGATCAGAGAGTGTATATATATATATAATTATAATTATATATACAGTATATTTCTGCACTCTTCTTTTCACATTTAAGAAGTATGCCATTTTGTAGATATATATTGTGAAGACGTAGGCATTGGCTAATGGCTAATTTGGTTAGGCTTAAGCAATTTTCTTTTTGCAGTCTTTTTGTATTGTGTTCGTTCTATCTTTAAATAGACACGTTAGTATTGTCTTGCAGGCAGTGCTGTAATTACATGTGTTGTTAGAAATCCTGCGTTGTCAGTTGTATCTTCAGACACCTTTTGGTCTTTAACTTTGCTCAGACTACTTCCTACCCAGACCTTTCCATAGTACAAATGCAAATCACAGACTATATTTAGTTTATATAAAGGTCTTATTTCCTATGACGCAGTTTGAATGTGATAAATGACTTCATTTTGGCTACTAAATGAGAATCAGACAATCCATGACTCATGGAATGTAATACCAATAGAATTAGAAATATAAGAGAAAAATAAGATAAAATACTTTCATAATATTTTTTCATATTTTTTACAGCTGCCCATATAGGTGCACTGGTAGTATCTCCCACACAAAATTGCATAGACCTTGAGAATTACAACAGCAGATCCCATCTGGGTTTACTCCTTGTAGCCAATAGCAGGAAAATGAGTCATCAGTCGGTAAGGACTCGCTGTACCGGGACAAATGATTGGAAAACAAATCACCTTTTCTGCTAAATCTCAGTTTATTTTGCCGTGACGTGCAACTGGTAGAGCCAACGTTGGAACCAAGTCAGCCTTTTGTATACCACAGTTGTAATGGTGTGGCAAATGTTTTCCTGGGTACATTGCCCTATAATACCAGTCGGACATAGTTTGTTGATCATGTGCACCCCTGTATGGCCACCTATGTTTATCTGGCTAATTTGAGCCATTTCAATTCACTTTCAGTTCACGTACTCTCAAGTGGTTCCATAACCACTTGAATATGTTGCATAGGAAGAATCCACTCCATGTTTAATGCACACAACATGATCATGGTGATCATTTGTGCAAGAACTCAGTACTCAGTCCAAAATGAGGTAGGATTTGTGATTCGATGCTGAGCAGAAGTAACAAAATTGGTTGAAAGCCAGGAATAAGTCTAGAAAATGCTGGGGAAATTGTTGGTGTTGGCAGAGGAAGCATGTTTACAGTGAGATAATGATGTTGTTGCAGAACAGGAATAAAAGGTTAATTTTAAAATGAAAGCATACTGAAGCAGACTTGGGTGCTCTGACAAAAGCAGTTAATGGTCAAAACAATTAGAAACCATTACACCTGGACTGTTTGTTCTGCATAACCACACTCCAACACTTTATTGTGTTTATTGTGTGTTTTTTTTGTTTTTCTTTTGGCCGATTTTCCTCTCCAATTCCCCTGACAGTATTCCCCGCTGTGTGCATGTACCTCTGCCAAGGGAGAAAGAAGGGCCTCTGAGCAGCCCACAGTCACCATGCACTTGTTTTTCACCATCAGATGACAAACCTCTGTGGTGAGAAGAAGCACAAATGGAGGAAAATGCTCATCTCTTCCATCTGATATCATTGTAGGTGCCTCAGACAGTGAACGGTAGGGTTGGGAATCAACGTTGTCCACGATAACGATGATATCACGATACTGCGATATTTTATATATTGCAAGACAACCCCCTACGATGCATCATGACATCTGTGAAACTTAAGATAGATATTCTTAAAAAGCAAATTGCAGGAATCATGTATTAATTAATGTCAACTTCACAGAATTTTACAACTAATATGTAACAATGTACAACTTTAACACACATGCATTGACTTGTCCATTTCTATGTGTGTCATCATTCCAATTAAAAATAGCTAACAGCCAGAAAGCAGACCAGCTCTGGGGTTGAAATGTCTAAAGGCAGAAACTGACTGGGCTTGAGTAAAAATTTTTCAAATTGTGCACATTAAGCTTACAGGAAAATAAAATAAATAAAAATTTAATACGAAAAAGAACATTAATACAGGCATAACTGAACTGTTTTGTGCAAACCTGGGAAAATTTCAGTGTTTACCAATGTAGATGTAAACTTTACATGTTTCAATTCAACCTCAAATATGCGTATTCTTTTGCAGGAACAATAACTAATCAGCAATTACATGGAGGAGCATTACATTTCTCCCCTGTGAGCTTCGTTTTCTTCACCACTATTCAGTAGTGCTATCAAGTGGCATCATAAATGATCTCAACAGTTAAGTCAAATTGGAGAAATTGGATCGGCTACATGTTTAAATAAAAATATCGGTATTTGGCGCCAGTGTATTGATAACGTATCACAAAAGAAAGCAATATAATATATTGCCATATCAATATTTTGCCCCACTCCTAGTGGACGAGGCTGCTAATGCAGTGGTAGGGAGATGATCCCTCAGGCAGCTTTCTCTAGCTAAATAGTTAGAGAAACAATGGCTGTGTTGCACCCATTCAGACTGGAGGCTTTGCCAAGACTCAATCTTGGGTGTCCGCTGTAATGGCTAGCATATTTGACTGCTATGCCACCCAGGTGCCCTAACCACAGTTTTTCGTATATTGATGTATTAATAAAAATATAGCAATACACAGCGGAACCTCGAAATTCGAAGGTTACTTTATTTGACATATTTGACATGGAACTGACTGGTCTGAATTTTTTTGGCCCCAAATTACAATGAAAATTCCCACTTCGATCATTGGTAAAACCTGTACACGTATGACCCAGCCTCAGGGTGTGTCTGAAATGAATTGGATTCCAACTTCGAACAAATCGGCCTTCCAGAACCAATTAAGTTTGAGTTCACAGGTTCCACTGTATTTAATTTGAACCTACTTTAGGAGAGGCCTGTGTTTCCTAACGGATATAGAAAGTGACACTGGTTAGCATTGTGCATGAACCTCTCCTCACCCTCTCAGGCCACAGTCAATTACCCACATCAATTACCATAATTATTAGCTTGTCAGCGGGAAGAAATGGCGATGTGTTATACTGAACCTTAAGAGGAATCACCTGTCAGAAACACAAATGGGAACGTTCCATGCATGTGACTGGAAATTCAGAGCTGTGATGGATAATGAGGAGCTCTTCCACTACAAATGGTGTTTAGAATTGCAGAAGAATTTACATAACACAGTTACTAAATGTTGGATTTTCTTACAAGGTAGCATTGCAGTCTGGAAAGGATACTTTGTTTTTTAGTAAGTGTTGTCTGTTTATTCCAGAAGTATAACCGAACACTTTATTAGGAATACTATAATGTACTAATACTGGTTAGGGCGTCCCTTTGCTCTCACAACAGCCTCAGGTATTCATGGCATGGATTCCACAAGATATTGGAAATGTTCCTTTGAGATTCTATTCCGTGATGATGTGACTGTACGACAAAATTCCTGCAGGATTTTCAGGTGCATTTCATTCTGCGAAAGTCTACATCCCAAAGGTGTTTATTGTATTCAGTTCCAGTGACTGAGAAGGCCAATAGAACATTTTAAACTCATTGAGTGCGTTTACATGCACTTTATAATACGATGATTGCAGGAAATTCAGATTTTGCCAGTAATCCGATCAACGGGGAATGGGTAAGCTCCCGGTTTACAACACTTCTACTTTGCAACCAGCCAATAATCTCACAGAAAGATGTGACGTAAATTTCAAACCTGTTGTCATTTTGTTATTTTCATAATTATTATTTCATTAATATTATTACTTAATTTACATTTTTCTTCAGAGTCTCCTCAGAAAGTGTTTGATAGCTATTTGGTGATTGCTGCCATGTTTAATTTCATGGTTGCCAGATCCCGCAGATGCGGGGCAGCAGATAACTGACTGAGCAGAGCAGCAGTGCAGTAAACTTACTCAGTAAATTACTTTATTATTAAAAAAAAAAAAAAAAAAAAAAAAAAAAAAAAAAAAAAAAGGGTTTTAAACAACAGTTTAAGTATCTATGCTATGATACAGTATATCTTAACTCTTCAGTTTACGATACATTCAACTTACAATGTTTTTTTTTTTTTTTTTTTTTAAGTAACCCCATCATAAGTCGGGGAGCACCTGTACACTTGAGACACAAGCCTCAGAAACCTGCAAACCTCAACTAGATTGCCTATATTTGTTAAACGACTTTACAGAAAATAAGCCCAAAGTCACATAGAATAAGTGGACCTGGCAGCTAACCAGCTAATCTGAACAGTTTTATCGGTGTATGCATGCACAGACTGAGAAAGCCAATTGAAATCATACTACACTGCTCAAAAAAATAAAGGGAACACTTAAACAACACAATATAACCCAAAGTAAATCAAACTTCTGTGAAATCAAACTGTCCACTTAGGAAGCAACACTGATTGACAATCAATTTCACATGCTGTTGTGCAAATGGAATAGACAACAGGTGGAAATTATTGGCAATTAGCAAGACACACTCAATAAAGGAGTGGTTCTGCAGGTGGAGACCACAGACCACTTCTCAGTACCTATGCTTTCTGGCTGATGTTTTGGTCACTTTTGAATGTTGGTGGTGCTTTCACACTCGTGGTAGCATGAGACGGACTCTACAACTCACACAAGTGGCTCAGGTAGTGCAGCTTATCCATGATGCAAGCCTTATCCTGTGGCAAGAAGGTTTGCTGTGTCTGTCAGCGTAGTGTCCAGAGGCTGGAGGCGCTACCAGGAGACAGGCCAATACACCAGGAGACGTGAAAGAGGCCGTAGGAGGGCAACAACCCAGCAGCAGGACCGCTACCTGAGGAACAGGAGGAGCACTGCCAGAGCCCTGCAAAATGACCTCCAGCAGGCCACGAATGTGCATGTGTCTGCAAAAACGGTTAGAAATCGACTCCATGAGGATGGTATGAGGGCCCGACGTCCACAGATGGGGGTTGTGCTCACAGCCCAAGACCGTGCAGGACGCTTGGCATTTGCCAGAGAACACCAGGATTTAACAAATTCGCCACTGGCACTCTGTGCTCTTCACAGATGAAAGCAGGTTCACACTAAAGACATGTGACAGAGTCTGGAGACGCCGTGGAGAGTGATCTGCTGCCTGCAACATCCTTCAGCATGACCGGTTTGGCAGTGGGGTGGCATTTCTTTGGAGGGCCGCACAGTCCTCCATGTGCTCGCCAGAGGTAGCCTGACTGCCATTAGGTACCGAGATGAGATCCTCAGACCCCTTGTGAGACCATATGCTGGTGCGGTTGGCCCTGGGTTCCTCCTAATGCAGGACAATGCTAGACCTCATGTGGCTGGAGTATGTCAGCAGTTCCTGCAAGATGAAGGCATTGAAGCTATGGACTGGCCCGCCCGTTCCCCAGACCTGAATCCGATTGAGCACATCTGGGACATCATGTCTCCGCTCCATCCACCAACGTCACGTTGCCATCACAGACTGTCCAGGAGTTGGCGGATGCTTTAGTCCAGGTCTGGAAGGAGAGATCCCTCAGGAGACCATCTGCCACCTCATCAGGAGCATGCCAAGGTGATGTAGGGAGGTCATACAGGCACGTGGAGGCCACACCACAATACTGAGCCTCATTTCGACTTGTTTTTTAAAGGACATTACATCAAAGTTGGATCAAGCCTGTAGTGTTGTGTTTTTCCACTTTTAATTTTGTGTGTGGACTCCAAATCCAGGCCTCCATTGGTTAATAAATTTGAATTTCCATTGATGATGTTTGTGTGATTTTCTTGTCAGCACATTCAACTTTGTACAGAACAAGTATTCAATGAGAATATTTCATTCATTCAGATGTAGGATGTGTTTTATTTGAGTATTTTTTGAGCAGTGTATATATACACATGCCCTGGAGAAATCCAATTACTGAGTAAAATCCTTTCTCTGAAATCCTTTCTCTGATTTCTAGATCGGAGTATATTGTTTACGTGACCACTTGCATAATCAGATAACTGCTGAAATCTGAAAATGATCAGATAATTAATTGCATTTACACATACTCATGGTCACGTCAATGAAACCAGTTTGAGACAACTTTTTCTTTGTGACATGGTCCATGCAAGAAGAACATTTTTTTTCGACGATTGCAGTTGGTCATGCACATGCACATGGTCAGCAACAAGCAGTAAGTTGGGGGCATTTAATTAATGATTGATTGGTATTAATGGGACCAAACAACTCCTCCACCAGACAGGACAGGTCGAGTCCATAGATTCATGCCCTTGGTGCCAAATTCTGACCGCACCACTTGTGTCCCAGAGTAGAAAACGAAGTTCATCAGAGCAAGGTACATTTGTCCAGTCTTCAGCTGTCCAGGTTTGCTAAGTCTGTGCTTGTTCTGTACTTGGCTGACAACGTTTCTACTCATCAGAATTGTACTGAGTGCTCATCGACTTGATTGTTGGAAGAATATGGAGTATCTGGTGGAAACCCTTTCAGAACGCAGGGAGAACAAACCATCTCCACGCATGGTCAAAATCACTGAGATCACATTTTCTCCCTATTCCAATGGAGAATCTGAACGTTACATGAAGCTGCTGACCCGCATCTGCATGATTTTATGCGCTGCACATTTGGCTTAGATTAGATAATTACATGAATATGTGAGTGTACAGATGTTACTAATAAAGTGCTCAGTGAGTTTATGGCCACTTAGGAACTGCTCAGATAATCCTTTTCATATTTTTAGCCAAAATGAGTATGTGGGATGTACTTATCAGACTTGACAAAGATTTCACTGATTGTGACAGCTGCTGGTACAATTTGTGAGCCCTCTGACAAATAAATTATTATTACTTAAACATGAATAACCACCACCACCAAGTTGTCAGGCTACACTCATGGTTTATGCGTGCAAGGGAATATGCTAACACTGAAGGCTTATCCCTCTGTTGTGTCAGGCTGAACATACTCTGAATTATCCCAGGTGTGACGCATTCTACCCTTTCATAAATATCAGGATGTCACTAACACTACCTCTGCTGTGATTGATTACAGCGGGAGGCAATAGAGCATAAGACTCTAAAACCGTTTCAGCAATTCAATGAAATAATGCTATTTGGCGCTAGAACTATCTCCCCAAATCACACAGAAGAAGCTGTGCAAAGAGCAGTAGCCGAGACCACAAGTAAGTATTCAGCATCCACCAGAGAAGATAAGGGGTGGAAAAAAACCTGAAATAATAATATCCTTATTGTCAGAGGCATGGACTTCAGGCAAAAGGATGTTTAAGAAAAACAGCTTCAGCTCTTTTGACTGCAAATCCTCATAAGGGGCCTTTGAGAGTGCTGTAAACACCAATAAAGGTTACGCTAAGAGGCGAATAGGGACTTCTGAAGATCCAATCTGCAAACCGCAGAGGATGTTGGCTGTCATTGGTACAATCAGGACTGTTTTGAGGCATCGGGATATTGTTGATATGTTCACCTTAAAGCTCTGTCTGGTTCATTTCAACCTAAGAGATCTGTTGTGTATGTCTGAATGCTAAGGAAAATAATGGAGACGCATTTTATTGAGAAGTTTCTGTACTGAAAAATGAGCAGAATGCTTGATTTGTCTATTGTAATTGTTGGGGATGTCAACACAGGACTGTGGTGGGCTAACAGATAAGGTACTGAAATATAGACCAGGGTTCAAAGGTCCAAGGTTCAAATCCCATCTCTGCGAAGCTACTACTGTTGGGTCCTTGAGCAAGGCCATTAACCCACAATTGATTGGATTGTAAGAATCTATCAACTGTAAGTCGCTCTAGAGAAAGGCGTTTGCTAAATTATGTAAATGTACTATGGAAGATGCCGATGTATCCCTTACGAATAGAAGCAATATGTCTGCATTTGAGCACTGAGTTTAAAGTTTAAAGGATAACTGCATTTATAACAACTGCCTGGAAGACTAACTTTAGAAGCAAAAGCTGAAGACATAAGGATTTCAGATACCACAGCCTCCTTCCAGAGATATGTGGTCTCCCAGAGAAGATCTTACAGTTGGGGCCCAGCTGGATATTCATCATTATTAGGTAATTGAGGATAGCTGGCGCCCTGACTCCTGTACTTCTCCAGAACTACCACTATTTGTTGGGATGGTTGTACAATGTACAATGACTGTGGGCAGTGGATCCAGTGAGTCATAAAGAATAGATAAAGGGAGCCCAGAACCTTTGATTATTTATTTGGTTACCACTATGTAGCTGTCTCACACAAAGAGCATGCTGTAAAATGTTATACAGACTGTCCTCAAGGATACTGATATCAAGAATGGCCCAATAGGATTTTGTTGTATCTATTGCCCACCATCTCATCACTCATCCTCAATCCATCTGTATGAACAAGCTCTTGCCAATATGCAGTATCCTGTGGAAGCTAACTCCAATGGTTGGTGTTAAGGCCATTTATCCTGCTGTAGCCAGAATAGGTAATCGTTATTTTGCTTTAATATACCTGTCCATAAACCTAACTGGCTGGGTTGGACTGACTGCCTACTTCATGGGGTTCATTCTATCTGCAAACAGCCAGGAAAAGACTGAATGGTTGCACCAGGCATTTGGATGTAGAACAAAGAATGCTCCTGGAAACAATCATGGAAACCTGCCTAATCTTCTACCAAAAGAAAAGCTGTGAGGTTGAACCCACTTGGCCATTCTACATTCAGATCTTCATTTGAAGGAGATCTCGTCGTTAGATGTCATTCACACAGTTGAGTTGTGCAACCAAAGGTGGATGGCCAGCATTTAAATTTGTCTGACCTCTTGAAGCAACAACAAAGCCCAAGGAGACAAGCTGATCTATTCCCAAGCCCACTCCTATCAGGGTGATTGACTTTCCAGTCAGCTACACTTTATGTCAGAGACCTGTTTAGCACTGCCTCTGTACTAAGCATGGCAGATTAGACTGTAAGTCCAAAGGGCAGCCAGAGGGCTTGTGTATTTGAAGCAATGTGAAGTCGAACCAATGCCATGGTGCAGGAGGTACCAACATGTCTGGTACCTTTGCTGTTTTATTTCCCAGGATATAATTCTAGACCAAATGAATGACCTGAACAGATGATTAGCTTTCTAGCGAGAATCAAAGGGAACACCTGTGACAGTTCATTCAGCACCTCAGTGCCATCCTTGGGGGATCTTGCAGGAGGAACTCGCTTTATCTGGAAAGACCATATCTGCTTGGGACAGACCAATTCCAATCTCCCAGGGTGAACAGATCAAATCTTATAATGAATTTTCACAAGGTCTGAATAAAAACCTAGGGAAGCTTAGGACTGTGAGGGACACATTCACTCAGAAGTTATGGAAGTGTCTGAATCAATGCCAACAAGCTGGTATACTTCAGTAAGGAGGACTTGTTATTAGCCAATGTACCTAGAAGGTGTTTCTGCTCCCTACTGACCCATGAAAGACAATCTGAATCTGTTCTGTCGTCATTCAATCTTGAGCTGCATAAATTCATATTCTTTGTGAACAACGCTTGGAGTTCTTCAACGAGTAAAGCAAAGGTGTCTCCATACTAGTACTTCTGGTGCTTTTGGTGTTTTCTGTCTAGATGTACATAAGGCAGTTCGTGGTTTTTTTTGGCTCTTGACTTTTACTACATGACTTGACTATGTCCCTGGCTGTAACACATCATAGCCAAATAGCCATATATAGAGAGAGGTGGTACAGTGCAGTGAATGTCTATTTCGAATTTGGCTGGACCCCCTGGCCAGTTTATGGTCAAAACTGTTGCTCTGATGTTGTCTGTAATTTGGTGTTGTTGTCTTCCTCCTCTACTTCTTACCCTGTGACTCACTGCTCTCCTCTCACCACCTCTTCCTCTTCTTTGATTTCTTGGCTGGTTGTTGAGATCTATTTTACTAAGACATAGAGCTTACCTGGGGCCCAGTTTTATGCATGCATAATGTTTTCCTCGTTGGCTGACTTGACAATTAGAACAATGGATTGAGAATTCAGCTCATTTGTGTTTAGACAATGACAGCTGTGTGCTGTTTGTTGCACTGAAGAAACAGGGGTTCAGTGTTTTGAGTGGCGGTGCCTTCTGTAAGACAGCATGAGGTTAAGCATGATTTGTGCTACCACTTGGGTTTAGAGAAAAGAAAAGACTGTTTGAAAGTTTGTGAGCCTTGTAGAATTGTCTATGTTTCTGCATAAATATCAGGTTAAACATCATCAGATTTTCACAGTCCTACAGAAAAGTATGTGAACCTTTGCTGTCAGTATACGGTGTGACCCTCTTGTGTAGTAGTTACTGCAACTAAATATTTCCATAACTGGTGATCAGTCTTTCACATCGGCTTATAGGAAGTTTAGCCCATTCCTCCATATAGAACAGCTTTCACTCTGGAATGTTAGTCTGTTTTCTCAGATGAACTGCTCGCTTCCGGTTCTTCCACAATATTTCTATTGCAGTAAGATCAGGACTGGTCATTTTTTTTCTTCCTTTACAATACTATGGTAGAACGACTTGCATGCATAGAGTCGTTGTCTGGCTGCATGATCCATGTTCTCTTGAAATTCAGTTCATGGACATATATCCTGACATATTGCCTTTAGAGTGTGCTGGTATAATTTAGAAGTCATTGTTATATCAATGATGGCAAGCCATCCTGGACCAGACTCATCAAAACAGGTCCAAACTATGATACTACCGCCACCATGTTTCACAGACAGGATAAGGTTCTAATTTTGTAATACTGTGTTTTTTCTCAGATATAATGCTTCTCATTTAAACCAAAAAGTTCTGTTTTGGTCTCATCCAAACACTAACCATTTTACCAGCAGCCTTCTGAATTGTCCGCTTGATCTTTAGCAAACTGCAGACAGGTAGCAATGCTTCTTTTGGAGAATAGCTGCTTCCTTCTTGCAACTCTAGCCATGTCTACCTTTTGTTGTTCAGTGTTCTATTGGTGCTGAACCCATGAACATTAACATTAGCCATTGTGAGATGAGCCTGTAGTTGCTTGAAAGTTATCCTGATTTCCTTTGTGACCCAAGGACTATTATACGTTTGCTTTTAGAGTGATTTTTCTTGGTTGCCAACTCCTGGGAAGGTTAACAATGGTTATAAATATCCTCCATTTGTACACAATCTGTCTGGGTTTGTGGAGTCCAAATTTCTTTGGAGATGGCATTATACTCTTTTTTCTGTCTGATGAACAATTTTTTTTGAGGTCCTCAGAAAGCTGTTTTGTTTGTACCATGATACACTTCCACAAACCTCTTGTGAAGATTAGACTCTGAGAGATCCCTAGTCTTTAAATGCAACAGGCTGCCCACTCACACACTGATTAAAACACCTGACTCTAATACCACCTTCAAATGAACTGCTAATCCTGTAAGTTCACATACTTTTGCCACTCACAGATATGTAATACTGGATCATTCTCCTCAATAAATAAATGGCAAACTATGCTATTTTTTGTTTAATTGCTTTCTCTTTATCTTCTTTGTGTGAAAATCTGATGATGTTTTAGACCATATTTATTCAGAAAATTCCAAGGAAAATTCCAAAAGGTTCACACATTTTCAAGCACAACAAAATGTGTGCTACAGGACATTTGTCTCTAAAGGTCTGCAAAAAAGAGTTATCAGTATGGTAACTCTTTTTATAATGATATTATAACTGTGTTTGGAGTATCCATTTTAGTATGTTGGAAATTGAAAAAAAATCGAATCACAAACTTGTAAAATCAATGGCATGACACTAAATTACCCATGTTATTACTATGTGCTTACTAGCCTCGGGTGTCCAGGCTAACAAATATAATGTGTCTCTATTTTCAGGTTGTCTGGCTTCATGTTGCCTTCACCAATAGTGAGTTCGGGATCTATACTAGCACTTTGGTTCACCACAGATTTTGCTGTGAGCGCTCAAGGATTTAAAGCAATCTTTGAAGGTAAGACAATTGCTTTCTTAAATATCTAAAGCGTATTTACTTTCAAAGAAGCCTGAACAACTTCATTCTAGGTTTGTTGACATGTCTGGGTGTTCACTCAGCTACAGTTTACATTATGGGCAAAATGTCATATGTAATTAGGTATCCGCAGACACAATTTTGAGTTTTCTTACTAAACTACACCACAGTGCCCCAACTTCTTCAATAAGCCCAAATAAATCGATGCTAGGAAACTTCGCTAGGGAGGAAGCACAGTCAGAGAGTTTAGAATACATGAATATCATGGATGATAAATAAGCAGTGTAACAGCAGATTAAGTGGGAATTAAATATGGCGTAACTCTTCTGTCTTCTGCCTCAGAGGTATGTCCCTTCCAGCTGGTTGCAGGTCTTGGGTAAAAGTAGATTTATAGTCCTTGGAAGCACATCATTTGGCTTGTTCAATTAGTCTAAGGATTTAGGGAGGCAGCCCACTCTCTGCTGGACCGAATTCAATTACAGTTCTTCTATTGAGAAAAATGAGGGTATGGGTATGATTACATGCAACACATTTTTGGTAACTTTTGTGATTTCTCAATTACATGTTAGACAAGCCACTTAATGCGGAATGTGTACCTCTGTTTAACACAGAGGCTAAAGTGAAAGACCATGGATTTTTTATGAAGCTTAAATATTAGTGGAGTTTCACCCATAGTCTTCTCTAATTTAAATTCTCAGCCACTAAAATGCACTGAACACGGTGGACTCAACCATATGCCTCATGAGACCTTGGGCTTATGAATGATGCACAATCATGTCACTTCTTGGCTAGAGAGACCTATTTTCATGCTTCATTCCCCGTTTAATCTTCTGCTGAATATGGATAATATCATCATAATTCAGCTTCCTTTTGGCCCGGATCTTTTTGGTGCAAGCAGCTCCGGAAGGCTTTGCACATCTAAAAGTCACATCCCTCTCATTTGGCATCAGTTATTGTTTGGTGCCAGAAAGAGACAAAAAACCCTGTTTTTATGACTAAATGGAAGTTGTTGAGACACTGCTGTGAAATGCAGATGTTCTCACAATGTGTGCTTTGTGCAAGCTGAGAGACAAAATACCTCCCGTGTGAGGTATTATTCCCACATAATGCCAGACACTGCCCACACAATCTCATTACACACCTAAGTATCATGATCTCATTACATACCCAACTGTCTCCTATTCGGTGCCCTTCACTTTGCTCAGGTCATACAATCAGCAGTACATGCGTTTCTGTAGGACGGATTTGGGTATTTGATGCTGCTGCTCACTCAAAATGCTCGTCACATGTTCAAATATAGCACTGTGGGCAATGACGTAATTGGCTACATTTGGCTTTTCAGTGCTAGATTGGGGCATGGTGAAGGAGACAAGTATTTAGCATACTCTTCACAGACAATTATCAGGTGTGTGACTTTGATCTTTGCATTATTCAGATAGTTCAGCTCGATTTTATCAGCGTTTGAGAAAAGCATCATCTAAAATTGGGGACAGCGGCTTAAGAGGCGCTTAAGTTCATAATGTGTACATCCAAATGATAAAGTGTATAGCAGTGTTCTTCATTCCCTTATTCAGTTCTGTTTAGATCATGGCACGGGCAATGGCCCCACGGGTTTCCCAGCAGCCTTTAGAGTAGGGCTTATGGGCCATTACACCAGACTAATTGTAATCTGTTTGCCTGCAGTGTGCTGAGTGGCACAGCGATAGTGGTGGATGAATACAGAACCTAGGGGCAATTTTCCCTCCCTTGATAAACTCAGAAATCCAAAGATGGTGTTGTTTGCTGTTAGTAGTGCAGTTAATTAAACATAATGAAATAAATAATTGAACCTTGTTGGCAAGTTACAACCTGAAGCTACACACCATGCTCCTCATAGCCTTCTGTTTGCATACTGCATGTGTGCATGTACTGTATTGAGAGCCAGATCAACTGACAGTGCCTAGGGTTGCTCTGGACTTCAATTACTTTCAGCAAGTCACATAATAGCTGCCTTTAAGTAAACCCTGCAGCATTATACTCTGACTTTAATCCTTATTTAGGATTACCAGTTTTAGTAAACTTTGAGTAAGGAGTAAATTACTGACCACTCATGAAAGGAATATGATTTAGCTTTGAGACGTAAAATGCTATTTGTAAATTTAAAAGGGAAGCTTGGGTTTGCTCCAGAGAACTAGGAGAACTAGAGTGTAATCATAGAAATATTATGGATATTATATTATTTAATTATTATATTATGTATCGTATATCAGCGTATACGTGCGATTTCAGACAGTGATAAGACAACTGCATTCACTTCAGTGGCTGTAGTTAAAATTTATTTTCACTTATTTTATGTCATGTCACTTATTTTATGTATTTATTGATTATTATTATTGTATTACATTACATTTGCTGAATTCATTCTTTTAATCATGAATTACATATGTATGTAGGCATAAAAAGCAGTCATTTGGGGGTTGGGAAAGGATGAATCCTATTTACATTACTACTTATGGAGAAATTTGATTCCGACATCTGAGTTCGGACAACCTTCTGGAACCAAATAAGTTTGTATTCTGAGGTTCCACTTTATAGTCTTAATATGCTGTATACTCCCCTTGTTCTAAGGGTCAGAAATAACCCACCTTCACAAAAAAAATGTAATAAAGCAGCTTAATTGAATTTTAACCCCCAAATCTATTTTGTATGAAGACAAAAAATCATTAATTACAAACTATGAATATGTTTTTTCTTTAACAGTGCAGAAAGACTGCATTTAATCAGTGGACACCACTCATTTTCATTACAACACATGTGGGGTGTCACAATACACATAGTAATTACCGTATTTTTCGGACCATAAAGCGCACCGGGTTATAAGGCGCAATATCAACGATCGACTTCTAACGGATCTATGTTCATACATAAAGCACACCGGGTTATAAGGCGCATTAAAAGAAACAAAACTCTTAAGTTCCGTCGGAAGCTCAGTTCGGTCTTTACCTGGCGCAGGGCGTCTTCTTGCTTCCTCCACTTCCGTACCATTGATTCGTTAATGTTGAATTCTCTCGCAGCTGCTCTATGTCCATGTTGTACTGCGTGACTGATAGTGTTGTGTTTGAAATCCGCTTCGAAAATAAATGAATGAATGCACGTACCTGTCACGAACGGGGTGCCTAACTGGCAAGGAGGAGACGTGCGCAGGTTCTAACGTGATAACCATTATGATGTTTATTCCAAAATAAAGTGCACAAAACACAAAAGCAGGCTCAAACAAAAACACAACACAGCCTATAGCTGGTAACTATAACAAAAGCTGGCTCTAACCGCCGAACTAATGCCTACATGAGCTTTATCCCAAAAACCATAACATAGGCGAGCCTGAACCGCTGAACGAACGTACATGAGCTTAACGCCAAAACCATAACATGAGCGAGCCTGAACCGCTGAACGAACGTACATGAGCTTATCGCCAAAACCATAACATGAGCGGGCTTGAACCGCTGAACGAACGTACATAAGCTTATCGCCAAAACCTTAACATGAGCTTATCGCCAAAACCTTAACATGAGCTTATCGCCAAAACCATTACATGAGCGGGCTTGAACCGCTGAACGAACGTGCATGAGCTTATCGCCAAAACCATAACATACGCGGGCTTGAACCGCTGAACGAACGTACATGAGCTTATCGCCAAACCTTAACATGAGCTTATCGCCAAAACCTTAACATGAGCTTATCGCCAAAACCATTACATGAGCGGGCTTTGAACCGCTGAACGAACGTGCATGAGCTTATCGCCAAAAACCATAACATGAGCGGGCTTGAACCGCTGAACGAACGTACATGAGCTTATCGCCAAAAACCTTAACATGAGCTTATCGCCAAAAACCTTAACATGAGCTTATCGCCAAAACTTAACATGAGCTTATCGCCAAAACCTTAACATGAGCTTATCGCCAAGAGCTTATCGCCAAGAACCATACATAAGCGGGCTTGAACCGCTGAACGGACATACCGTCTGTGACATGGCAAAGGGAGCTTTCCCTCGATAATTCCCTGCGCCGAGGGGGAGCCGGATGGCTGTTTAAATAGTCTTGCTTACAGCTGTAAGTCATTACGGTAGTTAGCTCCCGGCATCTCCCTCGGCGTCTTTGCAAAAACCGGGTGGCGCTGCAAAGGTCCATGTCCTGTATCGCCACCCGGCGACTGGGAGGAGCGCAACACCCGTGCTCACGGCGTACCGTGACATGTACCCCCCCCCCCAAGGAGCCCGAGACGGAGCTAGGGCTCCTTCAAAGGCCCCCTTCATCCTGTCCGGGGGTTTTCCTCTCTGGGCGGAGCCTAGGGCGAAACGCGACCCACAACCATGTTCCGAAAACAAGGCCTCCGGAGGACGGACGGCCCCTAGCACAGGAGCAGAGCCATGGACGAGATGCCGACACAGCTGAGACGACGAGGCGACGCTTGTGAGCAGGGGACGACGAGGCGGCCGTGCATGACGGCGGAGACGACGAGGCGGCCGTGCTTGGCGGCGGAGGAGACGAGGCGGCCGTGCTTGGCGGCGGAGACGACGAGGCGGCCCGTGCTTGACGGCGGAGAGACGAGGCGGCCGTGCTTGACGGCGGAGGAGACGAGGCGGCCGTGTGCTTGACGGCGGAGACGACGAGGCGGCCGTGCTTGACGGCGGAGACGACGAGGCGGCCGTGCTTGACGGCGGAGACGACGAGGCGGTCGTGCTTGACGGCGGAGACGACGAGGCGGCCGTGCTGACGGCGGAGACGACGAGGCGGCCGTGCTTGACGGCCGAGACGACGAGGCGGCCGTGCTTGACGGCGGAGACGACGACGTGCGGCTTGACAGCGGAGTCGACGACGTGCGGCTTGACAGCGGAGTCGACGACGTGCGGCTTGACAGCGGAGTACCGACGACGTGCGGCTTGACAGCGGAGTCGACGACGTGCGGCTTGACAGCGGAGTCGACGACGTGCGGCTTGACCGCGGAGTCGACGACGGGCGGCTTGACAGCGGAGTCGACGACGTGCGGCTTGACAGCGGAGTCGACGACGTGCGGCTTGACAGCGGAGTCGACGACGTGCGGCTTGACAGCGGAGTCGACGACGTGCGGCTTGACAGCGGAATCGACGACGTGCGGCTTGACAGCGGAGTCGACGACGTGTCGGCTTGACAGCGGAATCCGACGACGTGCGGCTTGACAGCGGAGTCGACGACGTGCGGCTTGACAGCGGAGTCGACGACGTGCGGCTTGACAGCGGAGTCGACGACGACGAGTGGCTGCAGAACAGGGTCGACGACGACGAGTGGCTGCAGAACAGGGGTCGACGACGACGAGTGGCTGCAGAACAGAGTCGACGACGACGATTGGCTGCAGAACAGAGTCGACGACGGCGGTGGCTGCAGAACAGAGTCGACGACGGCGAGTGGCTGCAGAACAGAAAGTCGACGACGGCGAGTGGCTGCAGAACAGAGTCGACGACGGCGAGTGGCTGCAGAACAGAGTCGAAGACGGCGAGTGGCTGCAGAACAGAGTCGAAGACGGCGAGTGGGGCTGCAGAACAGAGTCGTGGACGGCGAGTGGCCTGCAGAGCTGAGTCGTGGACGACGAGTGGCTGCAGAGCTGAGTCGTGGGCGACGAGTGGCTGCAGAGCTGAGTCGTGGGGCGACGAGTGGCTGCAGAGCTGAGTCGTGGGCGACGAGTGGCTGCAGAGCTGAGTCGTGGGCGACGAGTGGCTGCAGAGCTGAGTCGTGGACGACGAGTGGCTGCAGAGCTGAGTCGTGGACGACGAGTGGCTGCAGAGCTGAGTCGTGGACGACGAGTGGCTGCAGAGCTGAGTCGTGGACGACGAGTGGCTGCAGAGCTGAGTCGTGGACGACGAGTGGCTGCAGAGCTGAGTCGTGGACGACGAGTGGCTGCAGAGCTGAGTCGTGGACGACGAGTGGCTGCAGAGCTGAGTCGTGGACGACGAGTGGCTGCAGAGCTGAGTCGTGGACGACGAGTGGCTGCAGAGCTGAGTCGTGGACGACGAGTGGCTGCAGAGCTGAGTCCCGTGGACGACGAGTGGCTGCAGAGCAGAGTCGTGGACGACGTGATGCTTGTCAGCAGAGTCGTGGACGACGTGATGCTTGTCAGCGGAGTCGTGGACGACGTGATGCTTGTCAGCGGAGTCGTGGACGACGTGATGCTTGTCAGCGGAGTCGTGGACGACGTGATGCTTGTCAGCGGAGTCGTGGACGACGTGATGCTTGTCAGCGGAGTCGTGGACGACGTGATGCTTGTCAGCGGAGTCGTGGACGACGTGATGCTTGTCAGCGGAGTCGTGGACGACGTGATGCTTGACAGCGGAGTCGTGGACGACGTGATGCTTGACAGCGGAGTCGTGGACGACGTGATGCTTGTCAGCGGAGTCGTGGACACGTGATGCTTGTCAGCGGAGTCGTGGACGACGTGATGCTTGTCAGCGGAGTCGTGGACGACGTGATGCTTGTCAGCGGAGTCGTGGAACGACGTGATGCTTGTCAGCGGAGTCCCGTGGACGACGTGATGCTTGTCACGGAGTCGTGACGACGTGATCAGGGACGACCTCTGAACGGGTCTCCCTGGAGGCAGCAGCAGCAGGCACCGCAACTGGAACTGCGACAGAGAGGACGGGACCAGGTACGGATGTCCGTGGAGCAGGACTGGGCACGAGAGTCTGAGGTGCAGGACTGGGCACGAGAGTCCGAGGTGCAGGACTGGGGCACGAGAGTCCGAGGTGCAGGACTGGGCACAAGAGTCCGAGGTGCTGGTGTTGGCACCTCACCAGCGAGTTCATCACACCACAATGCGACGCTATAGGCTCAACTACATAGCTAGTGCGGTCTGAATTACACAACTCCACAACCAGGGGTTCTAATCCTGCGTCTGCGTGTCAAAGGCACTAATGCCCACCGCGGCTGGTTTAACTACCGAACTAATGGGGTCTGGGGGCATAAGCTGGTCGGCGTTTGGCCCGAGCCTTCCGACAGCTGATTAGCTGGGGTTCCAACAACTGACCTCCCTTAACTGACTGAACCGGACTGGGCGACCAGAGAACTCCTGCCTGGAGTCATAGGCGAAACCGAACTGGTCCCACAGCTCACTCATGAGCTGATCGTAGGTCCCCTGTGACAGCCGGGACCAGTTGGCCGCTGCCCAGTCAAGTGCAGGGCCAGTAAGACGCCAGTTCACAAACACCAAACGCCTGAACTCAGAGTAGTGTGGGTACTGGCGTAAGTAGGCTGCACCACACTGCCGAAAAAAATTCTCCACAAAGACAGGGATTACCATCATATTTTATTGGGCAGCTCAACCCGAGCCGGCCCAACGCTATCACCTGCCGTCTCCATAGTATGGCGGGGAATTCTGTCACGAACGGGGTGCCTAACTGGCAAGGAGGAGACGTGCGCAGGTTCTAACGTGATAACCATTATGATGTTTATTCCAAAATAAAGTGCACAAAACACAAAGCAGGCTTAAACAAAAACACAACACAGCCTATAGCTGGTAACTATAAACAAAAGCTGGCTCTAACCGCCGAACTAATGCCTACATGAGCTTTATCCCAAAAAAACCATAACATAGGCGAGCCTGAACCGCTGAACGAACGTACATGAGCTTATCGCCAAACCATAACATGAAGCGAGCCTGAACCGCTGAACGAACGTACATGAGCTTATCGCTAAAACCATAACATGAGCGGGCTTGAACCGCTGAACGAACGTACATGAGCTTATCGGCCAAAACCTTAACATGAGCTTATCGCCAAAACCTTAACATGAGCTTATCGCCAAAACCATTACATGAGCGGGCTTGAACCGCTGAACGAACGTGCATGAGCTTATCGCCAAAAACCATAACATACGCGGGCTTGAACCGCTGAACGAACGTACATGAGCTTATCGCCAAAACCTTAACATGAGCTTATCGCCAAAAACCTAACATGAGCTTATCGCCAAAACCATTACATGAGCGGGGCTTGAACCGCTGAACGAACGTGCATGAGCTTATCGCCAAAAAACCATAACATGAGCGGGCTTGAACCGCTTCTGAACGAACGTACATGAGCTTATCGCCAAAACTTAACATGAGCTTATCGCCAAAACCTTAACATGAGCTTATCGCCAAAAACTTAACATGAGCTTATCGCCAAACCTTAACATGAGCTTATCGCCAAGAACCATAACATAAGCGGGCTTGAACCGCTGAACGGACATACCGTCTGTGACATGGCAAGGGAGCTTTCCCTCGATAATTCCCCGCGCCGAGGGGGAGCCGGGATGCTGGTTTAAATAGTCTTGCTTACAGCTGTAAGTCATTACGGTAGCGTCCCGGCATCTCCCTCGGCGTCTTTGCAAACCGGTGGCGCTGCAAAGGTCCATGTCCTGGATCGCCACCCGGCGACTGGGAGGAGCGCAACACCCGTGCTCACGGCGTACCGTGACAGTACCCTAATGCTGAAGCACATACCGTATTACTCCGCGATGCTGCGCACTACGGTTGCCATAAGCTTCGTAACTTACCGAGGCCGTGCTAAAACATTTTGACAGATTTATGAGCACCGTGTACCATCTACAATCGGTTCTAGGTCAGAAAGCACAACCAGAATTAATTCATACATTAGGCGCACCGCATTTTAAGGCGCACTGTCGATTTTTGAGAAAGTTATAGGATTTTAAGTGCGCCTTATGGTCCGAAAAATACGGTGCATGTTAAGTGCATAGTAATATTCATTTTTTTCGATATGGGGGTTTCGATACAATACGAGTTGTGAATCGAATACATAAAGATTTTATTTTTAAAAAACTTTACTCAGCCGTATAATAAATGTGTTTTCATAATTTATCTCTATAGTGCAAAGTTAGAGAGAATATGGATACACATTTTTCAGAAGAGAGTCTGGACCCTGAGGTGCCAGCAATGGCAGAGCTCTTTAGTGATGTTTATGAACCCCTGCAACCCCTTTGTATTGAAAATATATCATATCGTAGAGCAAAAACAGCATGTATCGTATCATGAAATTTCTGTATCATGGCACTAAAGAGGAGGCTTTTATTTTAACTATTATTATAATTAAAGATAATGCATAGGTAGAAAAGTATGTTTTGGCAAGAGTTAAGCATAAGAAAGTAGCAGAAATGTGCAGAAAGTAGTTCTGAATGCATTTTATTGCAGGGAAACCACAACTGCCTTGAACGTATCTAGCAACATATTGATATATTCTTCAACTACAGAAATACTACTCTCATTTTTTGAGCCATTGCTCAGCAATGACATTACTGTCACCAGCAGCAACTCTATTGCCTTTGTAGGACCTTTAGAGTAAACAGTGCTTTGAGTTTAGTCTGAAATGTTGTTTATTTTGTATGCAATTGTTTTTATTTTGTCTGGGAACTTGAGTCATGTGTGGGGTCACGGAGGGAGATGCTGCACATGCACAAGAAATATGTGCAGCACACAATCTTAATTAGACATTGTGTGTGGAGGTGGGTGTTGTGTTGTACAAGTGATTCTATAACTGCTGGGTTAGAAATGATCCTAAGACAACCTTTGCACCCTGGTACACAGCTTTCATGAAAATATGTAAAAAGGCTTTGTTTCATTGTTTCTAAAGCTGTGATCAGTTTAGGAGAAGTCATCAAATTTCAAGATAAAAAAGAAGGGGTTTATCTGCTGGTAAATATAGTGGTGGGTCATTTTTGACCCTTAAGACAACACAAGGCTTAAGTGGTTAATTATTTGTTCTATATCACTACTCAATCTCATAGCTTGATTACTGACCCACATGCTCCTTCTTAATTTCTGCATTTTGAATTGCAGCATTAGATTTTGCCCAGTATTGTACTTATTTCTTATTTCACTATTGTATGTGTGAAGGTTCAGTACATATGCTTAGTGCTTGTATGGGAAGACAGATACTTTTGCATGTCCTTTTCATTTCTGTGTGGGATTCCTCTGGGTCGACTGTTTTGTTCCACCTTCCAAAAAGGTATATTGGCTAATCAAAGTGAGTGTGTTTACGCCGTGATGCGTGTTACCCCGTGATGTACTCTCTAACACTTATTTTCGTTGCTGGGATATGCTCCAGATCATTGCTATTACTAAGCAAAATGAAGTGGTTTCTGAAATTGAATGAGTGCTTTAAAATATATGGGTAGACACTATTTGCTTTAAATTGCACTCTTTGCTCTAATATTTGATATTCCACATCCTTTATGGAAGCACTTTAATCACTGAATAATATTTAACAAACAATGCTTACTTTTCAGTCTGTTTCAGTAGTGTTTGCTTTTCAGTCTGCTGCAAGTAAGTAGTAATTTTAGCCCCTTAAATGAAATCTCGCCAGACTTTTATCAAAAGGACCAAATTATTTTTTTCTTTCAGAGATTTAGATAAGGGAAAGCACTAGCACAGGCACTGCTGGAAAAGATAGAAATCAATTGATTTCCCTACTTACAGCAAAAGTTCTATAAAGGTAGGTGGTCTGCCAGACATGATGAGAGCCTGACCAACATTTAATCAACCAAGTGGAGTTGAGAGTGATAGAAAGGCTGGACAAGAAGAGAGATCGGATTACACTCAGCGTCTCACTTCAGTTATCATGGGCACAGCTCTTCGTTTCTTTGGACACCACCTGAGTCAGTGCTTCTTTAGATTTGGCTTGAAAAGGATTGGAAAAGCATACAGGTCAAAATCACAGTGAAGCTAATAACCACTCGATACGCAGCTTAGGGTTTTTATGAATATACTAATCTCACAAAATCATATCATTTTGAACTTATAGGCATTGAAAATAGACATCTGCATTGGGATCAGGTTGGATGTAATTCCTTGAATGATCCAAAAGTGGGATACACTATACTTATAAAGGGATGGACATGGTCAGCAACAATATTTATTTAGGATGTGGCATTTAAACGATGCTCAGTTGGTGATAAGGGGCATAAAGTGTGCTAAAAAATATCCTCCATATCCACCAGCAGCCTGAAGCGTTGACACAAGGCAGATTGGGTGCATGCTTTCATGTTGTTTACGTCAAATTGTGACCCCACCATTCGCTGCAGCAGACAACGAGACTTGTCAGACTGGGCAACATTTTTCCAGTCTCCAATTTTAAGGAGTCCATGCAAATTGTAGCCTCAGTTGACAGGAGTGGCACCTGGTGTGGTCTGCTTCAAGGTTCGATGTGATTTGCATTCAGAGATGCTCATCTGCATACATCGGTTGTTCTACTGTTGCTTTTCTATGAGCTCTAACTAGTCTGGCCATTGTCCTCTGTCATCAACAGGGCACTTTTGCCCAGACGACTGCTGCTCACGGAATATTTTCTCTTTTTCGGACCATTTTCTGTAAACCCTAGAAATAGCTGTGTGTAAAAATCCCAGTAGATTAGCAGTTTCTGAAATACCAGTCTGTCTCGCACCAACAACCATGCCACATTCAAAGTTGAGCTTTTTAAATCACCTTTCTTTCCCATTATGATGCTCGGTTTGAACTTCAGCTGGTCGCCTTGGCCATTTCTACATACATAAATGAATTGAAGTTTTTGCCACGTGATTGACTGATTAGATATTTGCATTAACGAGCAGTTGAAGGTGTACTTAATAAAGTGTGTATCACCAGCTACAAAAACATGATATCTCTTGTCTAAAGGGTGGTTCAGTGTCGCTTTTTATACTCTTAAAGGTATATCTGTTGGAAATAGATCTTTTGGTACGACTCACAGCTGAGGTATATCAAGAACGCTCATGATGGTAATAAGAGTTTGATTCTTATTACTATTTCCTGTTTCAAAGATCACACTCGAGGCTGGTAAAACTTCCAAATACTTTAATTTGCCTCTATACAATTTCTTTTATGGTAATTGAGCCACCGGGACAAGGTATTGTTCTGCAGTAAAATGAAAAGGATTTAGGGCTGAGACTGAAAAAAAGACTTTTTTATTTTCAGTGGCACCCTAATGTACAGTACTGTGCAAAAGTCTTAGACCACCATTATATTTGTTGTTTTAGCAATGGTATAATGACCATGTTTTTCGGACCATAAAGCGCACCGGATTATAAGACGCGATATCAACGATCGACTGCTAACGGATCTATTTTCATACATAAAGCGCACCGGGTTATAAGACACATTAAATGAAACAAAACTCTTAAGTTCCGTCGGAAGCTCAGTTTGGTCTTTACCTGGCGCAGGGCGTCTTCTTGCTTCCTCCACTTCCGTACCATTGATTCATTAATGTTGAATTCTCTCGCAGCTGCTCTATGTCCATGTTGTACTGCGTGACTGATAGCGTTGAGTTTGAAATCCGCTTCGAAAATGAATGAATGAATGCACGTACCCTAATGCTGAAGCACATACTATTACTCCACGATGCTGCGCACTACGGTTGCCGTAAGCTTCGTAACTTACCAAGACCGTGCTAAAACTTTTTGACAGATTTATGAGCGCCGTGTACCATCTACAATCGGTTCTAGGTCAGAAAGCACAACCAGAATTAATTCATACATTAGACGCACCGCATTTTTAGGCGCACTGTCGATTTTTGAGAAAGTTAAAGGATTTTAAGTGCGCCTTATGGTCCGAAAAATACGGTATTTCTGAGTGAGCTCTAGCATATAGTAGCCGTTCCACCCAGTTCCTCTTTCGAGTGGTTTTTTGGTTGCTATCATTCCAAAAAGACCTGGTCCTGATCAAGCCTGCATTAGCGTCAACGTGGCATCCCGGTGAAGCTGTCAAATGCTGCTATTGCTCAAATGTTAGGGGAGGACACACTAAATACTTGCCACTGTAGCCAAGCTGTTTTTTTTGCTTTTTTTCAGTTTTTTAATACTGCATACAATTTTCTGGTTGTGTTCTAGTAAAGAGAATGAGAAATAATTCTATTTGGTCATTATACCATTGCTGAAACAATGATATGTCTAACCTAATGGTGGCCTAAGACTTTTGCACAGTACTGTACTTTCATCACAAAAGACATACTAGAGGCATGGTATAGTAAGGGTCATTAAAACAGAAATTATTGTCAAACCCAAGATCTATAACCAAATTATTATAATAAGAGACATTTTCCATAAGGAAACACCTGTGCAATCTTAATTAAGAGTTTGGTCTTTATGAATGTGAGAAACCTTCTAGTATTCGGAGGTGGTAGGATACAAGTGATGCAAGTCATTTTTTTATTTAGGCTATTCTTTGTCTGGATTCACGGTTGGGATCCAAACACAGGGAGATGACACAAATGACAGACAATCATTTTGGAGTTCGAGACAGTAGTCCTAGAGCCCCATTTGTAAATGCATAGTGACACAGAAAAACTGATGAAACTGAACGAAATGCAGTACAGTGTGATTCTGGCAGCACAGTGCTGTAATAGAACTCTACTACTGTACTACTACTATAGTGTGCTGTCACCTCTCGTTTAGACAATAACGGAGACGAGAGCCAAATAACTTCTTTTTTTTTTTTGTTCTCCACATGGTGTACATTCAATGCTAGCAGAGCTGAGAAGGCAGCACAATAATGGAGAAAAATATTACTTGCTGCTGTTTAGTTTTGGCAAGGGCAAACACGGGCTATTTCAAGTCAATACATTCATCCCACCCACATTGTTGCTCATTTTCTGTACTGAATACTCAAGGTGCCAAAAGGAGGAGAATGCAAATTCCTAATGACTGCAGCGTTTCAGTGGCGTAGCAGAGTTATGGTCGTTTGCTGATGATTCAGGTGTTAAATGAAGGGAAGCCTTGGAGCTGCAGGGGAGCAAGAAGTGGTTGCTATTGGCAGTTTGTTATTCTCTGGGCAGTAAGCATTGTGGGTAATGCCCTTTTTTCAACTGCCTATAAGATGCAAACGACCTGCAAGCTTCCTCTGAGTGGGTCTTCAGAAAGTCTTGATTCGCAGCAAATCTGGCAGGCAGTTGCTCAGCCTACTTTCAGTGCCATCTTACCTTCTGGCATTATGTCACCTCTGCAATTTTCACAGGGGATTAAATATTTCCTGTGACACAATTCCCATGACATTTGGGGGAATTTGTTCCTCATATGGTGCATGGCACTGGGGCACTGGCATTCGCGCTGTCAACAAAGCGTGATGCAAGGCACTTTTCCCTCGAAATTGGGTTTGAATTCCAGATCCTTGTCATTTCGCCTCATGTTTTAAAGCATGTTGACTTGAAGTGACAGTGTATTAACAAATAATAAATTGTGTTTCACTACGCTTTGTGCACATCATGTAGTATTTATCCACTTAGATACTGTGATGGCAATAATAACAGGCTAGTATTGATATGAAACTGACTAAATCTAGCTCTTATTCTAACTCGTGATCTCTTAGCAAAAATGAAGCTCAGCTGCCTCTTTATTCCCTTCACGGTTTCCCTCAACAGTGACACAGTACGTTATGTGACCTTTTTTCACTGAGCTTAAATGACACATTCGCTGGTATAATTTACGAAAATAAATGCTCGCTGGAGGGGTGTGGAAGGGAAGTGGAGACTTGAATTATGGCTGCTCATTGCATCTCTCAACCCCCTGCCTTGGTGACATTGATTCTCTTGGTATCAAACGTGACTTTTTATGGTGTCTCAGCACAGGTTTTGCCCTCAGCACAGGCAATCTCACTTTGAATCTATCCAAAGGATCATGGGTGCCAATAAATGGTTGAGTGGCTCAGTATATGTACGTGCACGCACACACACCCATACACAGGCACACCACCATTGTGTACACTTGTACAAACGAAATACAATGTTCCATACATTTGTCCTGTATTCTTAGGTACACCTTTTCCGCTGCTAATGCCTAATCAGCCAATCACATGGCAGAAACACAATGCATTTAGACTTGTGGACATGGTTCAAGTTTAAACCAAGGGAAGGGTAAGAAAGGTGACATGGTGGTGGTGTGTTAGTGTGTATTTCGCTGGTACAATCGGATCAGACAGCAGTGTTGGTGGAGTTTTAAACACTGTGTTCACCATATTGCCATATTGCTCCACTTTGTAGATGAAAAGTCAAAGACAAGAGCTCATATATACTCAGTAGCTCATATATACTCTGTGTACTGGACTAAATAATGCCGATATGCATAGTCTTATGGTATTCTATTCAAAATTTCTCTTTGCTATTGTCTTATACGCTATAGCTTTTATATTCTCTATTTTATCATACTCTCATAATATTTCATTTTATCTAAAATATTAATCTGACTGTTATCTATCTTTTTAAATATGCTCTCGTTGTTAATATTTATTTAGTTTCTGTTTATTTAATCTGTTAGTATGGAATTATTAATTAGATAACTCAGTTAGATCTTACATATAACATCTAAGCCCCCCCAAGGACAATGGGTCCATTTTTGGGTCTTGGTCCTCCAAAGGTTTCTTCCTTGTAACGGTTCGGGAGTCTTTCCTTGCCATTGTCGCCATAGGCTTGCTCAATTTGAGATTGGCAATCTTAAATTGTAAAGCTGTTTTGAAACAATGCTCCAAAATGTTGTTGCACAGTTTTTATTTGTCATCCTCTAATCCTCATCAGTACTCACAGGGTGCTTCCTACAGGATGCTGGTGGCTGGAGACTTTTGGTCGGAGGACTACTTTCACTGAGGCGTTTAGAAACTCCAGTATCACTGCTGTGTCTGATCCATTCATACCAGAATAACACACACTAACACACCACCACCACAACAGTGTCAGTACGGTTTTGCAAATAAATAAGAATGATTCATCACCCAAATAGTACCTGATCTGTGACCATCAGAACCATTAGAGAACACAGTAAAGGAGACTAACAAAGTATGTAGAGAATCAAATGAACTACAGTCTGTAATTGTAGAACTACAAAGTGCATCTATATGGTAATTGGAACTGATAAAATGCACAGTGAGTGAGTGAGTGTAGAAACAAAGAAGTGTACCTAATAAAGTGTCCGGTGAGTGTATATACCCCAGTGAAATAGGTCTTGGTTTATTGTTTGAAAGTATCTAGATACTCTACGTTTAAAATAAAGTGAAAATCTAAAGTTAAAACAAAGTATAAAATCTAAATTGAAAACTGTATCAGTTCTCCTTGATTTCTAAGAATTTCTATACATTTCACTTAAGGGTGAATTTCTTATAAGCATTTTCACTCATCTTTACCAGGGTTCCCAATAATTGTGTAGGGGACTGTATGTGCATATTGTATACTCCCGTTCAAATTTCTTTAAAATGGGGTAATGAAATGGTTGCCAAAATTTCTACATTGTTAATTAACTTCAGTAATTCAGTAATTGAAATTCAGTATTTGGCCGAGCCAAATGATCAAATATCTCAAAGCAATATCACGCTGTTTGTTCATTAAACACAAATTCCTCCAGGTAAATGCTGTAGCCTGCATGCAAAATCTGTTTTGAAGCCCAAGACACAGAGCTAATAAACACTGAAGGATGTTTGAAACAACTGGTTTGAAGCAATCTGCTTTTATTGGACAGTTGCACTTTTTAGTTGTCCCAGTCTGAAGCACAGCTTTTCTTGGGATGATTGTTTGACTTCTCAAATTGAATCAGGACATGACTGCTTCTCAAACTTGAATTGATCAGCACCAGTAAGACTTAGTTATTTGTTTACATTATTTACAGAGGATAAAGTACCAAGAAGTGCTATTTAGTTGACGTTGGTATCAGCATTAGTTGCCATTTCAAGACTAGTCATATATATGTGGGAGGAAGGCCGGAGTACCCAGAGTAAACCCACGCAGACATGGGGAGAACATGCAGACTCCACACAGAAAGGACCCAGGAATTTCTTGCTGTCACTATGCCTGTCCTAATATATAAAATGACTAGTATTGGCATGCAACTAACTGCAGCTCCACTGTATATACAGTACTGTACAAATGTCTTAGGCCACCATTAGATGTGTTGTTTTAGCAATGGTATAATAATCATATTTAATATATTGTTGACGATTGGACCCAAAAATTTCAAACTTGTAGTCTCACTCCATAATACTACATAATACATTGATCTTCATTCCAGTGTTTGTGAGCTTTAGCATATCTTAGCCTATTCACCCTGTTCCCCTTTCGAAAAAGTTGTTTCTTGTCTGCTACAATATCAAAAAGACCATTCCTGATCAAGCTTCTTCAGACTGTAGAAGGATCGACTTTGAATCTCGATTAAGTTGCCGGATGCTGCTACTGCTCAATAGCAGGTTTTGCGCCCCCGGAAGGTCACACTAAATACTTGCCACTGTAACCTATTAAAGCTGTTTTTTAGATTTATTTTTCCAGTTTTTTAATACTGCATACAAATTTTCTGTATTTTCTGGCTGTATTCTCATAAAGACACTGAGAAATAGTTACTGTATATATAGTCATTATACCCTTGCCAAAACAATGGCATGTCTAATCTAATGGTGGCCTAAGATTTTTGCACAGTACTATATGTCAAGACTACATATACAGGGTGCGTGGAGGGTGTGTGTTTGGGGGTGTACTGTACTGTGCAAAACCTCTATGCACCCCCACATTGTTCTCTCACTTTTGTCTTTAGCCCGTTTGCTCTTTTGTGCTGTAATGTGAAGCCGCAGACTATGTGCTTCAAAATCAGCAGCACATACTGAAATCTTCGGCCAGAGCTCCGCTCACACATTCAACAGCAACGGGCTTGTTTAAACGAGTGTATGGTTATGCACTCGGTGCTCTTTAACTTCAGCTTTTGATAGGTGCAGTCGTTTTATTTTTTATTACTCAGAAGATAAGACTGAGGAGACAACAACAGCAGCAGATGTGAATCATATCCCCCGACTCAGTAAAAATGATGGTGTGTCCTAAATCATGTACTACACTACTAAATGCCTAATTACTACATTAGTTATACTCATGTATTCAAGTGCTCTGTCGTGAGTTGCATGCATCTACCATTCTTAAGGGTGAAGAAACTGGGGCTAGATGACAGCTACATCCTGCCTTTATGACAGCAAACATTACATAAACACAAGGCTTTTTCAAAGGTGTGTTTTAAACTGTAGCCGTATCTGTTCAGCATTAAAATTATATTAAGTCCTGGGGTAATTCAGACTCCCTGGTTCACACACACATGACTGTGCCTAAGGAAAGACAGGCCAGGCGGCGGGGGTCGGTCATCCCCTCGTGCTGCCACAGTTACCCTTACGCTGCAATGGACTGGTGCTCCATACAGGGTACATGCTCTCCTGTATTTTAGGAGTGTCAGAGTTAGTCCCCAGAGCCCTGACAAGGATAAAGCTGGGTTAAAGCCTGGAAATAACACCAAAAAAGGGCTGTAGATGTTAAACTGACTTAGCTGACTGACCTAAACTTTTGTTGACATAAGGTTATTTGCATTGCCAGGCTAGTTTATGGTTGCAGCACTGTTTCTGAAAACACACATGCACCTAATTAGATTCAGTTCATTCCCTTTCAGAAGTGTTAATAATGTCAGAAAGGAGTAGGGTGGCAAATGCTATGACTTGCATGAGTGAAGTACTCCAATTTAAGAATTTCATTCCAAGTTAACACATCTGCAGTGAGTTTTGTATATAATCCTTACTGGCAAAGTCTATTGCCCTTATTAGGAACCACGCAAGTTCGTGGCCCGACACTAGAGGGTGGCGATGACGTGGTAAACCCCAGTAATCCCTAGCACGCCTGTGCCGATTACAATAGGTGCTGATTGCACCTGGCAGCGGACACCTGCCCGTTCAGGTATTTAAGGCCGTTCGTGAGCAGTGTCTCTTGTCGCACCCTCGCCTTTTACTTCGCACCGGGATAGATGCTATACACTCTTTCTCCACAGAGAAAAAGTGTGGTAGAGTCGCAAGGCTTGAGGTGAAATAGGTTATAGCTTAATATCGCTAGGGTCAGATTCCGGTGCGGCTGGCTCTTTGTTTTTGGAACGCTTGGAACTTCCCACCTACCTAGCGACGTCAGCTCAGTCGGCTCAACAGCCATTGATTATACTTTGTATTCGTGAGATAATCTTAGCGATTGGGTATTGTACTTTGCCCCGCTTTCACTGTTTTTGCAGGCGCTGTACAGTGGTCAGTGCTGTTCAGGGACTGTGGTAGCCTAGTGGTTAAGGTACTGGACTCTGGACCAGAAGGTCCAGGGTTCAAAACCCACCTCTGCCAAGCTGCCACTGTTGGGTCCTTGAGCAAGACCCTTAACCCTCAATAGCTTGGATTGCAAGACTGTACCAACTGTAAGTCGCTCTGGATAAGGGCGTCTGCTAAATGCTGTAAATGTAAAATGTTCTTTTGTTTCTCTGAACATTCACTTTTGTTGAGTGACGTCAGCTCTGTCGCCACGACAATGTGAGCTTCCGCCTAGTTTCTACCCAGTTGATATTATTGCTCAGTATTTGCAAGCTGACTCTAGCGATCGGGTTCTTGCATTCATTTCCTGTTTGCTGCGCGACAAGTGCTGTATTTTTTATTAGCGTGTCCTTGTAGAGTTTTCACGAGCCGGGCTGGTCATCACTGCACACGCCCAGGCGAATTGTTTTCGGAGTCGACTCCTCCTCCGGAGTCGGCACATTTGAATGAGTCGCTTTCGCCTTTGTGTCGCGCTTGCCACATTGCCGTTCCTCATTGTTAGTGCCGTCTCTGTTTCTACTTTAAGTAACACGTGCTCGTAGCGCCTAACTCTTTATCCCTATTATTAGCAATATTATTTATTTTGAGTTTGTCCCAGAACGGCTTTTATATCTGCACTTAAAGCCACTTATTTCTGTGATCTCACTACAGCTCTGGTGGTGTAGTGGTAACTCACATGTCACTCAATGCAGCAAACCAGGTTCAATCCCTGTTGCCTGCTGTACAGATGGAATATATTCGATTTAGATATATATTTACGTGGCTTCATTTTGTGAAGTGCCAACAGTCCAATAAGCACGTTGAGCTTCTCCTCAGCAGGAGCAGGGCTTATTTACACCAGCTACCTGTGCTTGGGTCCTAAATCCCCCTGGTTCAAATAGTGATCCATAACAGTCCTTAATTAAGAGCTATTCATGTGATCATGTCATAACAACACATGTACACTCTACAATCACTTTATTAGGTACGCCGCCTTCTTTCTACACTCATTGTCAATTTATGACCTCCACTTACAATATAGAAGCACTTTGTAGTTCTATAATTACAGACTGTAGTCCAACTGTTTCTCTACATACTTTGTTAGTCCTCTATGCTCTGTTCTCTAATGGTCAGGACCCCCAAAGGACCACCACAGATCAGGTACTATTTGGGTGGTGGGTCATTCTCTATACTGCAGTGATACTGATGTGGTTGTGGTGTGTTAGTGTGTGTTCTGCTGGTACGATTGGTATAGATGGAGCAGTGCTGTTGGAGATTTTTAAATGCTGTGTACTCTCTTAGACATGTACCATGTTGCTCCACCTCGAAGATGTAAGTCAGAGACAGTAGCTCATCTGTTGTTGCACAGTTTGTGTTAGTCATCCTCTAATCCTTTATCAGTGCACACAGGATGCTGGTGGCTAGACATTTTTGGCAGGTGCACTGTTTTCAGTCTAGCAGTGACACCGAGGTGTTTAAAAACTCCAGCAGCACTGCTGTATCTGATCCACACATACCACCAGTGCTGAGAATGTTTCACCACTCAAATAGTACCTGATCTGTGGGGGGGTCCTGACCATTAGAGAACAGAGTAACAGGGTAAAGGGGACTAACAAAGTATTTAGAGAAATAGGTGGACTACAGTATGTAATTGTAGAATTGTAGAACTACTGCCTCTATATGGAAAGTGGATTTACAAAGATATGTACCTAATAAAGTGAGCCGGTGAGTGTATATTACAATGCATTGTTCATGGCTGTTCTGATAGTTATTAATGTTAATTCAGTGCTGTCCATCTGTTTCATCATAGAACACATCCATCATTTTGATGGCAGAGCAATTTAAATGCCTTCATTACATTTTATAGGACGATCTGCAGAACCTACAGTATAACTGTCAATATTTCACTGTGGACTTCTTACTGTTCCTCAACCACACTGTATGATATGAGTTTGCATTATCTAAATACATTAAATTGAGTCTATTAACATTAATTCTTTAAGGGTCGTACCAATTAAACGCTTCATATTAGACCATTTTAGAGCTCCATTGTATGCACTCCAGGTTTAACATGTTGTGACTTGTGAATAAATGAACAAAAAAGTTCAATTAGCAGTCAGTTCACAGTTGGTTTGGCATTACGAAATAAAATAAATTAATTTTAGATTTTCTTAACAGTGAGTTGAATTGTTTTCAGCTTGAATTGCGTTCATTTGATAATAATGATGATAGCTGATTTAATATTAATAGAAAAAAAATGACTTGCACAGTCAGACACACAGCAATGACAAGCATATGGGTTTTGGATGCTGCTTGGCTTGTCAATCAGTAAGATCCATATTGGGTGAAGTTGATTTTACTGATAAAGCTGTTTCACCAGCGCTTAACATATCCCTAACCCTAATCATTACTCAGAACCTTAACAACATCATGCATGTGACCCTAAGAAAGTGGCCGGTGAGTGTATATTGGTGTTTTATTAGGTTGATTCCAAAGTATCAGCACAGACTAGCAATGAACATTTTGTATGATGACCAAAGCAGCAATAAAACAGTTGAAATGAGGTTTATTGAAATATGTTTATGTATTACACAGTTGATGCAAGTTGGGAAAATGGCAGAAGTAGCATGTGTTATCAAAGAGAGAATAGAGAGCTGAACATCTGGGCATATTATTCTGTAATAAGTGAGCATTTGTATTTGAGTGTTTGTGTTCACACCATAGTGAACTTGTCAAATCCAAATCATGGATAATTGTCAGAGCTACATTGGGTGACCTACAAACAGATTTAAAATGGATGAATGCAGATCATTCATTTTCCAGAACACTGCAAACAATATGATAATCCAGCCCTGTTGTTTGTGCAGCATAACTTTGTATAACTATACCCTTTTTGTTTTATAAAATACTATGATGCTTACCTTAAATGATATGGCCCCAGTGTCTTAGACCTGATTTGCACTTAGGAACTGGATACATTCTTAACCACATGCATGCTGGCCGATCTACAACCTGTGCTTTATTTCGGTTACAGTTGCAAAAAAGGTTTGCTGCATCAAAGAGGAAAAGTTTGGGAGTTCTTGTTTAGAAGTAGATGGCTGCTAAAAATATTAAACATGGTGGTGATGCTGGCGAAGTGAAGACTGATTGAAGCTAATTGTAATACTGTTTATTTTGGACAGTGGTATCTGTCCAGATAGCTGATAAAAGTAAAGCAAAGCTCTAGGTGTCTCCCTGTACAGAGACATATGCATTTACACTTGTTTATTATGTGCCTACAAGGCGTCCCAGACCACCTCCACATCAGATATGTTGAAAATTCTTTTTTAATATTTTCAACATATCTTGACTCAAGTTGAGTTTGGAGTCTGACTGTTTGAGGCCGTGGACAGGTGTCTTTTATACAGATAACGAGGTCAAACAGGTGCCATTAATACAGGTAACAAGTGAAGGACAGAAGAGCTTCTTAAAGAAGAAGTTACAGGCCTGTGAGACCCAAAAATCTTGCTTGTTTGTGGGTGACCAAATACTTATTTTCCACCATGATTTACAATTAAATTCTTTTAAAATCCTACAGTGTAATTTCCTGGATTTTTTTCTCTTATAGTTGAAGTGTACCTATGATGAAAATTACTGACCTCTCTCATCTTTCTAAGTAGGAGAACTTGCACAATCACTGGCTGACTAAATACTTTTTTGCCCCACTGTAACACACACTAACACACCACAACCACATCAGTATCACTGCAGTGCTGAGAATGACCCACCACCCAAATAGTACCTGATCTGTGGTGGTCCTTTGGGGGTCCTGACCATTAGAGAACAGAGCATAGAGGGCTAACAAAGTATGTAGATAAACAGTTGGACTACAGTCTGTAATTGCAGAACTACAAAGTGCTTCTATATTGTAAGTGGAGGTCATAAATTGACAATGAGTGTAGAAAGAAGGCGGCGTACCTAATAAAGTGATTGTAGAGTGTACATGTGTTGTTATGACATGGTCACATGAATAGCTCTTAATTAAGGACTGTTAGGGATCACTGTGTGAACCAGGGGGATTTAAGACCCAAGGTAGCTGGTGTAAATAAGCCCTGCTCCTGCTGAAGAGAGGCTGAGAAGAACATTTTTTTAATACAGCTATACCAGATTGTCAAGTAAACAAAAAAATTTGGTCAACTATATGACTACTATTGTCATAATTTTTCATAAAAATCTACTTTTGCTTAATATTGCTGTTTATTTGTCTCTGAATACTGTGTGCAGTCATACTACCATGGCATTATCACGTTATGGTCACTGTGCTAAGGATAGCCAGTCACATCAAAAACATCTGTTGGTCGCTTTCTACTTATAGGGAGAGCAGAGGGGTTTCAAAATTTTTTACATATATTGCCTACAGTCAGTAATTGTAGATCATTTGAGTTTAATAATAAACTACACTACCGTATTTTTCAGACCATAAAGCGCACCAGGTTATAAGACGCATGAAATTAAACAAAACTTCCCTCAGAAGCTCAGTTTGGTCTTTACCTGGCGCAGGGCGTCTTCTTGCTTCCTCCACTTCCGTACCATTGATTCGTTAATGTTGAATTCTCTCGCAGCTGCTCTATGTCCATGTTGTACTGCGTGACTGATAGCGTTGAGTTTGAAATCCGCTTCAAAAATAAATGAATGAATGCACGTACCCTAATGCTGAAGCACATACCGTATTACTCCGCGATGCTGCGCACTACGGTGGCCGTAAGCTTCGTAACCTACCGAGGCCGTGCTAAAACATTTTGACAGATTTATGAGCGCCGTGTACCATCTACAATCGGTTCTAGGTCAGAAGGCTCAACCAGAATTAATTCATACATTAGACGCACCGCATTTAAAGGCGCACTGTCGATTTTTGAGAAAATTAAAGGATTTTAAGTGCGCCTTATGGTCCGAAAAATACGGTAGATTATATTGATATACTTGTGCATATTCATGTGACAAGTGCCACATTGATGTACATAATATTTATTTATAATACTTATTATTTAAGACTATACAACTGAATGGTAGTAACAACAATGGCTATTAATTGTGTCACGATTCTGATTCATGACTGCTTAGTCTGCCGTGAGGTCCCCGTCCAGAAGAACATGCCTGGAACTTTGTGAAATGCCCATCACCTCAACTGGCTCCTCTCAATCCAAATGAGCAGTGGCTCCACTTTGAGGTTCGCCCTTATCCTGTTTCTGCCAGTTGGTCATTGTCCAAAGCTCATGACCATAGATGTGAATAGGAATGTAGAATGACTGGTAAACAGAATTCTTTATCTGAGGACTAAACTCCTGCTTCACCAACAAGTACCGGTACAGAGATGGCAGAACTGCTGCTGCTTTGTTCCATCACTTGTGAGAAAGATCCAGAACAAGGTCCATTCAGACTTGGTGGCCCAACCTCACTCAGCTCAGGGAGAAGTTCTTTTAGATGTATAAGTTTAATTTTTTTTTAAACGTAAATTGCTCCATATTAACCTGGATAGCTCTGTTGGGTTTATCAAAATCATTCATTGTAATTAATTAAAAAATTACCATCTCATGCCTGCCACCCAGCTGGTATTGCACCCAATTCCTACCCCTCACAGTGCAGGTGGTGAGCTCAGGAAATAGGTTATAGCAAGTGACATGAGAATTTAATCAACATTTGCATATATATATATATATATATATGTATATATATATATATATATATATATATATATACATATATATATATGCAATAATCTTAGGATATATGTTTCAAATTGTTGGCAATGGACAGTAGAGAGTTAGAGACTACAACCACAAAATGCTGCAAATCTTCAATAGTAATCTTTGGAAATGCTTTGCTCTGTAATTATTCTCTGTATGGTGCTTGAGGGCAAAATAAACCTGTGTCGTCTTTAAATCAAGTTAATTACACCTCTGGTCCTTTTTAGACTTCTTAATTATCACCCGAACACTGGGTATGGCCATTTCGGTGTGTATAGCTATTTTTTATAGACACTCCCTAATTTATTGGGGTCAACACTCATTTCCTTTTTGTGTACTCTAATAAATCCCATGTTGCTGAATTGTTAAGAGAAAATTGGCCTTCTGTGCCAGCTGCTTTTTATACTCCAGTGAAACAGGAATTCATGAATGATCTCGTAAAAGATCATAAACATTAGGGTGAACTTAAAAATCATTTTTTCAGTTACATTTTGAACATGAAAATTCGAAATTCAGAAAAGGAATCTGAAATAAACATAGAATTTTTTGTAAAAAAAAAAAAAAATATATATATATATATATATATATATATATATATATATATATATATATATCAGCAAGGTGCCTCCCATACTGAAAGTTTCATGTCAGACACATATGCTGTCCAAACTCTTTGGCACAAGCACAAACAAACAGGCATAGCTGAAATACAGTGCTTGGCCATTTAAAGCAGCAGCACTACATGGATAAATGTATGCATTCAACACTGAAGCATAGTGGATTTCCCCTGCAGGCTGTATTTCTGCCCCTTGCTGCTGAAAGATGTAGGCACATTCTTTTCCATCCAGCATGACAATGACCCCAAACATATTGCCAAAGTCATAAAAATCTCTAGCAATAGGAAGAACAGCAGATGGTATGGCCTCCACAGAGCCCTGATCTCAACATCATTTAGTCAGTCTGGGATTACATGAAGAGACAGAAGCAAATGAGACAACTGAACTGTGGCAAGTTCTCCCAGAAGCTTGGGAAAACATACCAGCTGAGTACTTTCACAAAACTGCACGCCAGTGTACCTAAGAGAATTTTAAAAGTTAAGAGTGGTCACAACCAATATTGATTTGGTTTTGGTGTCTTCTGTTTGTGAAGTTCTAAAATAAACCCAAAAACTGTAAAACTGTTCAGCGCAACTGTTTGTGTGTGTGTGCATATAAAATACTTAAATTCTGAGACTTAAGTTCTGTTTACTACAGAACATATATACACAAACACACACACTCACACACACACACACACACACACACACACACACACACACACACACACACACACATATATATATATATATATATATATATATACACAAAACATTACAAGCATGCACAGACTGAATAGCAAATAATGTTGATTTAATGCATGTTTACTACAGAACATAAATTCTGAGATATATTAGACAGTACAGTGGTTCTTGAAAGTTTGTGAACCCTTTAGAATTTTCTATGTTTCTGCATAAAATGACCTAAAACACCATCAGGTTTTCACACAAGTCCTAAAAGTAGAAAAGAGAACCCAGTTATACAA
Organism: Ancistrus triradiatus; assembly: GCA_025084515.1. Classification (NCBI taxonomy): domain Eukaryota; kingdom Metazoa; phylum Chordata; class Actinopteri; order Siluriformes; family Loricariidae; genus Ancistrus; species Ancistrus triradiatus. Next base: position 16,840 of record JAJAGP010001182.1, on the reverse strand, counting down.
ATGAGACAAAAATATTATACTTGGTCAATTATTTATTTAAGGAAAATGATCAAAAGTTTATGAACCTCTAGGATTAGCAGTTAATAGGAAGGTGAAATTAGAGTCAGGTGTTTTCAATCAATGGGATGACAATCAGGTGTGAGTGGGCACCCTGTTTTATTTAAAGAACATGGATCTATCAAAGTCTGCTCTTCACAACACATTTGTCGTAGTGTATCATGGCACGAACAAAGGAGATTTCTGAGTTGTTGATGGAGTTGTTGATGCTCATCAGGCTGGAAAAGGTTACAAAACCATCTCTAAAGAGTTTGGACTCCACCAATCCACAGACAGACAGATTGTGTACAAATGGAGGAAATTCAAGACCATTGTTACCCTCCGCAGGAGTGGTCGACCAACAAAGATCACTTCAAGAACAAGGTGTGTAATAATTGGCGAGGTCACAAATGACCCCAGGGTAACTTCTAAGCAACTGAAGGCCTCTCTCACATTGGCCAGAGTTAATGTTCATGAGTCCACCATCAGAAGAACACTGAACAACAATGGTGTGCATGGCGGGGTTGCAAGGAGAAAGCCACTGCTCTCTAAAAAGAACATTGTTGCTCGTCTGCAGTTTGCTAAAGATCATGTGGACGAGCCAGAAGGCTATTGGAAGAATGTTTTGTGGACGGATGAGACCAAAACAGAACTTTTTGGTTTAAAAAAAGTGTTATGTTTAGAGAAAGCAAAACACTGCATTCCAACATAAGAACCTTATCCCATCTGTGAAACATGGTGGTGGTAGTATCATGGTTTGGGCCTGTTTTGCTGCATCTGGGCAGGACGACTTGGCATCATTGATGGAACAATGACTTTTGAATTGTATCAGAGAATTCAAAATTAAAATATCCGGACATCTGTCCATGAACTGAATCTTAAGAGAAGGTGGCTCATGCAGCAAGACAACGACCCTAAGCACACAAGCCGTTCTACCAAAGAATGGTTACAGAAGAATAAAGTTAATGTTTTGGCTGTACAGGGGGGTCACACCAAATAATGAAAGCAAAGGGTCACATTCTTTTGCCACTCGCTAATATGTAATATTGGATTATTTTCCTCAATAAATAAATGACCAAGTATATTTTTTTTCTCTCATTTGTTTAAATGGGTTCTCTTTATCTACTTTTAGGACTTGTGTGAAAATCTGATGATGATTTAGATCATATTTATGCAGAAATATAGAAAATTCTAAAGAATTCACAAACTTTCAAGCACCACTGCATGTGAACAGTTGGTTCTTGTATGTGGAAGAAATCAGATATGGGAAAAAAGTTGAAGACTGACTTTAACAAGGGACAAAAGGTATAGCCAGATGGCTGGGTCAGAGCATCTATTAAACAGCAAGGATTGTGAGGTACTCCCAGTCAGCAGACATGATCACCTAATGATGGTGGTGTGGACGCCCAAGGCTCATCGATGCGCGATAGCAACTGATCCTGACCTGTCTGGTCTGAATGGACAGAAGAGCTTCTTTGGTACAAGTAACATAAATGTTTAATCCTGGTTACAGGAAGAAAGTGTCAGAACACGCAGTGCAGCACCGACTACTATGTATGGGGCTGACAAGTTGCAGACTGGCAAGAGTGCTCGCCATGGTGACCTGTGTCCACTGTCAAAAGAGCCTATAATGGGCACACGAGTGCAGGACTGGGCCTTGGAAGGTCGTCTCATCTGAAGAGTCCCATTTTTTTCCCCATCACATTCTCGTTGGGAGAGTGTGCACCCTTTTCTTGGGGAAGAGCTGGCACCAGGATGCACTCTGTTAATTTGATGCATAAACAAAGAACGAAAGAGAGTGGCATGGCACCAAGTTGGCACCAGATATTTTGTTCTCCACTCTGCGTACCATACCACAATGAGTGTGTTTACATGCGCTTAATAATATGATAACTGCTCAATGACTTTACAGGCATTTGAGGAATTAGATCATGGGAAACTTCTGGGTTTACATGACTCAGGTAATCTTCGGATTTCTACTTTGCAACCAGACAAGAACCTCACAAAAAGCTGCAATGTTAACATCAAACTTTAATACTGAATAATCAAATTATTCATTTTCTCAAGCATATAATGAGTTTGACTTTCCACAAAATGTTCGATAGCCAGTTAGCCGGTTCTGCGTTTAATTCTGGGGTTGCCCAGAAAAAATGTAAACTAATGGGAGATGGAAACTAATCTCAAAGGTAGCAAGTCTCCAAGAATAAGAGGATCTGGCAACCATGTTTTACATTCATGCTATGTTTGTATGTATGCACAAACTGAGAAGGCTGATTGAAACTGTAGTATGGGTGTATATGCTCTGAGAAATCCAATTACTGAGATAATTATGGTCCAGCTGTCTTTATTGGGTTTCTTAATCTGACTTCTAGATTGCAGTATGCTGTATATATGACCACTTGAATAATCTACTATTAATAATTACTGCAGTAAAATTAAAGCTTATGGGGAAAGATCCAACACAAATCGTTTAGCTGCTAACGTGGAATTGGGGTTATTAAGAGATTAGCATGCTGAACACCAGTGAGTCATGACCTAAACCAAACTGGATCTGGCACCAATTGATCACATATTCACTAAGGAAAACATACTTGATTTAATGTGCCGTGTGCATGTCTTTGTTTAGGTCTTTATACCTCACTGCCACTGACACTTTTGAATTCTTGAAAGTCTGTTCGTGTTAGCAGGAGTCCTTGTGCCATGAGACTAAAATTGCTCAGAGCTGACACGAGAATTTCTGGAATGGTTGCTCAGCTGTTGCCTAGAAGGACATGCAATTTTAATACTGCATGTCTTGTCCCAGCTGGGGTTTGAGGCTTCCAAAAAGTAAGGATTTCAGACTTTTTACAATAAGTCATTACCCTGCAAGAATGTTAAAGGACATAAGCTGTGCTTTGTAGCTGTTCCATAGCTAGTGGTCCAAGGGTGCTTGTGGGCATTGATAACATCATAAATTTTGGTGTCAAGATTTCTGTTGTGCAATATATTTATCAAAAAATGTTCTTACATTGTGGCTGTAGATGGATCTTTCAATATGAATGACCCCAAACAACAGTTCAAATCAACATTTAATTCTGGTCTAATGAACTACTAGCTGAATTATAATTCCTGGGAATGTTATTCTGGTGGTATACTAAGCTCGAGGAAAATAATGCTGCTTAAAAGCCATAAGCTTACTAAAACGTAATATATATGTGTGTGTGTATACAGTGGTGTGGAAAAGTGTTTGGTGGTGGTAGTGTGATGGTCTGGGGCTGTTTTGCTGCTTCAGGACCTAGAAGACTTGCTGTGATAAATGGAACTATAAATTCTGCTGTCTACCAAAAAATTCTGAAGGAGAATGTCCGGCCATCTGTTCGTGACCTCAAGCTGAAACGAATTTGGGTTCTGCAGCAGGACAATGATCCAAAACACACCAGCAAGTCCACCTCTGAATGGCTGAAGAAAAACAAAATGCAAACTTTAGAGTGGCCTAGTCAAAGTCCTGACCTGCATCCTATTGAGATGCTGTGGCATGACCTTAAAAAGGCCGTTGATGCTCGAAAACACTCCAGTGTGGCTGGATTACAACAGTTCTGCAAAGATGAGTGGCCAAAATTTCTCCACAACGCTATAAGACTCATTGCAAGCTATCACAAACGCTTGGCTGCAGTTGTTGCTGCTAAGGGTGGCCCCACCAGTTATCAGGTTTAGGTGGTAATCACTTTTTCACACAGGGCCATGTAGGTTTGGATTTTTTCTCCAATAATAATAAACACCTTCATTTAAAAACTGCATTTTGTGTTTCCTTGTGTTGTCTTTGACTAATATTTAAATTGATTTGATGTTCTGAAACACTTAAGTGTGACAAACGTGCAAAAAAAATAGGAAATCAGGAAGGGGGCTGCCACTAGAGAACTTTAGATCTGCTGGTCCACAGTTCAGAACCTTAATCGCTCAGCCACGACAGTCCCCTAAAAATATCTTAAAAATATTTCCATATACAAAATGCCTGTCATGCTCCTTAAAGCTAGGAATGGCAGCAGAATGTAATATTTTCACTTTCTGATAGAGCGAGCATGCATTTATAAGCATCATATTAAATTAGTATGCAGCCCTGGTAGTTGTCCTGAGTGTAGTGCCAGAGCCCTCACACTCTGTAGGCCCAAGTGTGAAATATATTAATTTCCCTTTAATTGCAGAAGCTTCTCACCCTTGCAGCTAAAGTGCACTGAACAGGTTGAGCTCTGCAGTCCAAGAGTACTTTACTCTCAAATAAAGCTATTATTCAGCCTTTTTCATTTCTCACTTGTTGCTGTAAGTGAAATACCTGCTCAAAAGTGGTTTAATAATATTCGTAGCCAATGGGAAAAAGGAATAAGTATTTGCTGTCAAGTAACAGCGTTTAGAAATTGACGAAATAATAGCTTGTAGCATTTGTAGTCTTTTACTTTTTCAGTTTTAAATGCATGTATGTATCACTTAACGTCCATCCGTTCAACGTCTGTTAGCTTTATTGACCAAGGTCTTAAAAATGATAACAAATTATTGTAGGAAATAACAGTCTGTCTTTTAACTCCAGACTTTGCAGCCGTAAATAGCCGTTTGTCCCCCAAGTACCTGTATATTCTCTCTCACCTATAACTACATAAACTGGTTCACACTCTCAGTCTCTGTTTCATGTGGCTGATCTTCCCTGTTGTTCGTAATACTGTCTTATCAAAGCATTTTTGGCTTCCGCCAAACAAAAGCATCAGGTTCATTGTACCATCCTCTTAACTGTTATGGCTTTCCCTTAGATAGGGTCGTAATAGTAGCTTAGTCTTTTCTGTAATGATTGTGAATTTCCATAAATTAAACATGGGGCATTAGGAATGCTGGAATTAGGAATGCTGCAGATGAGCAGCAATGTTCTTTTTGGAGAGCAGTTTCTTTCTCCTTGCAACCCTGCCATGCACACCATTGTTGTTCAGTGTTCTCCTGATGGTGGACTCACGAACATTAACATTAGCCAATGTGAGAGAGGCCTTCAGTTGCTTAGAAGTTACCCTGGGGTCCTTTGTGACCTCACCAACTATTACACGCCTTGCTCTTGGAGTGATCTTTGTTGGTCGACCACTCCTGGGGAGGGTAACAATGGTCTTGAATTTCCTCCATTTGTTCCCAATCTGTCTGACTGTGGATTGGTGGAGTCCAAACTCTTTAGAGATGATTTTGTAACCTTTTCCAGCCTGATGAACATCAACAACTCTTTTTCTGAGGTCCTCAGAAATCTCCTTTGTTCGTGCCATGATACACTTCCGCAAACGTGTTGTTAAGAGCAGACTTGATAGATCCCTGTTCTTTAAATGAAACAGGGTGCCCACTCACACCTGATTGTCATCCCATTGATTGAAAAGCCCTGACTTTAATTTCACCTTCACATTAACTGCTAATTCTAGAGGTTCACATACTTTTGCCACTCACTAATATGTAATATTGGATCATTTTCCTCAATAAATAAATGACTCTGAGTTTTCTTTATATGCTTTTAGGACTTGTGTGGAAATCTGATGATGTTTTACGCCATATTCATGCATAAATATAGAAAATTCTAAAGGGTTCACAAACTTTCAGGCACCACTGTACATGTTCTAGGGTGAAATGATATGTCTGCGCAGGCAATTAGGTGCCCTAAGATCAGTGCTCCTCTTCAACTTTGCAAATATAGTGCGTACAAAGCCAGTATACACTTACTTCTTGACACCATTGTGAATTTTATGATCTAATTATGTGCATTTATCTTTGCACTTTAGCTCATAAGTATATTTGGCACAGTTTATTAGAAGTCATCTTGGACCAAAATAAGGTATCTATATTTATATTTAATCTGTATTTATTTTCTTGGTTCCAGCTTGCTTTTAGGCACTTTGTTGGATGGATTTGCCTTGATATGAGACCTACTTTCTAGGCGTTTATTCCCTAAGCCTTTGAGGAATTGATTCATTGATTTTTCTCCTCCACCCCCTTTTACAACTGTGTGACTTCCTAAAGTAAGAATGTTTTTTTCATTTCAAATGAAAGAATGGCTACCCCCTTTGGAAGGTTGATTATTACCAGTATGGTGTCCGCTGCTCAAAGGTGTGGTGGCAAATTCAAGTCACGCTGTTTTTTATCTCAGGGGAAGTTATTGGAAAGCATCTTCACCCTGAGAAACAATGCAAATGAGTAAATGATTCTGAGTACATCAAGTCCACTGAAAGTGTGTCCAAAAAAACATAGCAGACAGAAGACTTAACATTGGTATTTGACAGCTGGTAGCTGGATTCACAAATTTGCTGTGTGCGCCCTGAAATGATTCCCAAAACCTTTCTTTGAGCACATTATTTTTTTACGTCCAGTGCAGTCCTCATCTTGTATGCAGCCGACGTGGAAGTTATTATCAGCATAGCCTAATGAACAGACTTAAAAATAAAACTATTACGCTAATTTGTTCTTGAACATTGACCATACATTATGGGAGCACCTCAGAAAAATAAATGGCCTTGTTATTCTTATCTCCTCATGTAGATAACTCTACATTTTCAGCAGTGTGCTCTAGCACGATACATTTAATGGGGGTAGATAATGAGCTCACCCAAACCAGATACCACTTTGATTTGTTGCTTTAGCGGATATAGAGTTGAAATTAGAACAAAAAAAGCTTTGTCACACACCAGCTGATTTCTTTTTTTGCACTTCCTAGCACCCAGCTTCTTCAACCGACGTTCAAAACTGAGGAGTGTTTCTTATTTTTGGAGCTTGGGTTAGAAAAATGAGATAAGCATACTTATTGGCTGTGAGGAGGAAAAAAAATCTTTTAGGAATCCCTGCTACCTCCTCATACATCATCACTCACCCAGAAGCACAGGCTTGCTTGCAAATGAGCAAAAAATTACGATATACTTAACAAGAGGGCTTTCAAATAAAGCAACCAGGGGTGGTCAGCAGATAGTGTTGATACTTATACACCACAGGTTTCTCATGATGAGTGGGCATGACACGCTGATTGGCCATTCTTCAAAGAGTTTAACCCTACTCTTTTGTTTTATTATTGAACAAAAGTCCCTTACCTCTCCCCTCCCTGGACACAACAAATGGTAGAGAGAGACGCATCTCATTTTTGACAGGAAGCTGGCCAGAGAAGACCGGAGGGAAATTGTTTATTTTTGGTTCCCTATGCACAGAGCGTCGTGGGAGCAGGGGGCACTGAGCTGTGGATGATTCCCTCCGTCAGCACCATCCCAGTTTGCTTGGTATTCTGACGACCATCTACCTCCTTTGCCCTCCAGGACCAGACAGCACCTTTGGAGTCTTTGCTTTTGTAGACAGCAGATGCCCAGCGAAAATTTAAAAAGACAATGTCGGATGAGGAAAATGATTAAGGATTCACAGGGATATTTGTTTTTTTCAGTGTCAGAGACTCAGAGTCAGGAAGAGGGCCATCTCATATACAGGGCAATGGTGTGTCTGTGGTGAATTGACAGACCACAATGCAACTATTTTTGGAAGTAGACTAGTCAGTACTGGTCGTGGATCACTCAGGCCATGTAAATTTTAAAGCTTTTGAATTTAAGATCTACACTAGATGTATTAGAGGACAGAGACCAAGACAGTATTATAGTATTATACAGTGGGGCAAAAAAGTATTTAGTCAGCCACTGATTGTGCAAGTTCCCCAACTTAGAAAGATGAGAGAGGTCTGTAATTTTCATCATCCCCCTCTAGACTGATAAGATGTTCAGTTTCCCCAACTTAGAAAGATGAGAGAGGTCTGTAATTTTCAGCATAGGTAACACTTCAAACTATGAGAGGACAAAATGAGAAAAAAATCCAGGAATCTTCACATTGTAGAATTTTTTTAAAAATTTAATTAATTGTAAATTATGGTGGAAAATACGTATTGCGTCAATAAATTTGGTAAAACTCATACTTTGTGACATAACCTTTGTTTGGCAATTGACAGAGGTCAAACGTTTCCTGTACGTCATTCACCAGGCTGTTGGCGCACACACTGTAGCTGGGTATTTTGGAGCCCATTCCTCCATGCAGATCCTCCTCTAGAGCAGTGATGATTAGTTTGGGGGCAACACGGACTGTCAACTCCCTCCACAAATTTTCTAATGGGGTTGAAGTCTAGAGACTGGCTAGGCCACTCCAGACCTTGAAATGCTTTTTTTACGGAGCCACCCATTCAGTGCCCGAGCGTGAGCCCCGAGAAGCGCAGGATATGATAGTGGTTTGGGATCATTGTCAGTGCTGGAAGACCCAGCCCACGTTCCATCTTCAATGCTCTCACTGATGGCAAGGAGGTTTTGGCTTAAAATCTAAACATATGATAAGATACATGGCTCTGTTCATTTTTCCCTTAACACGGATCTAGCCGTCCTGTCCCTTTGCATGAGAAAAACAGCCCCAAAGCATGATTGTTGTTTCCACCCCCCATGCTGTATCAGAGTAGAGTATGGTTGTTCTTGGGATGCAACCCAGCATTCACACACGGACGAGTTTGACGAGTTGAGAGGTTTTTTACAAAAAAGTTTCTATTTTGATTTCTTCTGACCACATGATATTCTCGCAAATCCTCTTCTTGATCATCCATAGCGATGCTCTCTGGCAAAACTTCAGATGGGCCGTGGACATGTAGCTGGCCTAAGCAGGGCGACACCCTGGCCACTTAGCAGGATCTGAGTCCCTCTCTCTGCGTAGTGTGTTACTGATGGTAGCCCTTGTTACTTTGGTCCCAGCTGTCTCTGCAGGGTTCATTCATCAGATCCCTCCTCAAGTTGTAGTTCTGGGATTTTTTCTCAAAGGTCGTCGTTCTCATGATCATTTTGACTCCCACTGGGGTATGAGATCTTGCGTGCGGGGCCCCCAGATCGAGTGAGATTACCGTCAACTGGTCTCTGTATGTTCTTTACAATTGCTTTCCCATAGTTGATTTCGTTCACCACACAACCTGCTGTGCCTATTGTAAGATTCACTCTTCCCAGCCTGGTGCCGGTCTACAAATTTTCGTTCCTGGTGTCCTTCCACAGCTCTTTGGTCTTTGGCCATGTTTGAGTTTGGAGTCTGACTGTTTGAGGCTTGTGGACAGGTGTCTTTTATACGATAACGAGGTCAAAACAGGTGGCCATTAATACAGGTAACGAGTGAAGGTTAGAAGAGCTTCGTTGAAGAAGATAGTTACTAGGTCTGTGAAGAGCCAGGAAATCTGGTGCTCAGTTTGTGGGTGACCAAATACTTATTTTGTAACCATAATAGTTACAATTAAATTTATTTAAAATCCTACAATGTGATTTCCTGGATTTTGTTTCTCATTTCGTCTCTCATAGTTGAAGTGTACCTATGATGGAAATTACAGACCTCTCTCATCTTTCTAAGTAGGAGAACTTGCACAATCAGTGGCTGACTAAATATTTTTTTGCCCCACTGTAGATCCATGATTCAAAAACATAAAGCAGTCCCGCAAATCAAGTCTCTGTACATATATGAAGCCGCTTTCACACATAAAGATATATTTGGGGAATTTAAAACTAATAAATCAGGAAGTGTGAATACAAGCTAGAGTCGAAATACTGAGTGTGAATAGAAGATGATACATTATCAGGTAAGAGGAGATGACACCTTTGGTGATAACAGATTTAAAACATTATCACAGTGAAGTGACAACACAGAAAGCTGAAAGTCAACTATGAAGACAAACAATATCAAAGTTTGCGATATATAGTGATTGGAAATGAAGTAGATAAAATGTGTCAGTTGATTGAACGACACAGTCCTGTGTTGCAGTAACTCATGAACCAATCAGGCTTGAATCCTTATATAAACAGTTTTAAGTAATCATAAGAAAATGTAAAACATACAAAATCCATTGTGTGTGGGATTAATTAAAGCGAAACTGCAGGCAGGGCAGTCCAGTACCCGTACCCTCTTCTTCTCCAGCCATGCCTTTGTAATGTAGGCCGCATGTGGTTTTGCATTGTCTTGTTGCAAAATGCATGGACGTTCCTGGAAAAGATGTCGTCTTGAAGCCAGCATATGCTGCTCTAAATCTCAGTGTCTTCTTCTGCATTAATGCTGCCATCACAGAAGTCTAAATAATATTTGCCAAGGCCGCTAACACAAAACATACCATGAGAGACCCTGGCTTTAGGACTTGTTGCTGATAACAGTCTAGATGGTCCTATTTGTCTTTGTTCGGGAGCACACAATGTCCATTTCATTGCGAAAAAGATCAGGAACACTGATTCATCTGACAAAAATACATGTCCCTCTAAATTCTTTGAATCATTTAATGACAGTATGCACTGCAGAGGGACAAAATTATTTCTTTATAGAGCATTTTTCTTGGAAACGTTTATAAATATTTCAGTAATTTTCACACGCATTTGTTGACAAACTGTAGATCCTCTGCCCATCTTTGCTCCTCAAAGACTCAGCCTTTCAAGGTTACTGCTTTTGTACCAACTCATGTCTGGAATCACCTGTTGACATCACCCATATGAAATCACATCATTATTATTATTAATCTTGTTACTAGCCTTAAATTGTCCACATCCCAAGCTTTTTTGTTTTGCTTTGCAGGCCTGAAATGCAGGAATGGATTTATATTAACAAAATAAAATGAAGAATATCTTGGGTTCATACTGGCTGCAATGAAATGAAAGTAAATGTAAGCTAAAATTGAATTTTGCATTTTCCAAACTGTCCTAACTTTTTTGATTCAGTCTTGTAATACGTGCTAGCGTGCAATCTTATTTCCTAACCCACTGAAATCAGTAGTGTTTGGAGAAAGTCTAATTAGTGGATCCCTCCTATCAGTGGGTAACCTCAGCTTTTTTCCGGTGATTAATCATGAAGTCACGGCTGCTAATTTTAAATTGTGGAACTTAGTGATAGAAGAAACATGCTGTGAGGCCAGAGAGATAAACATGCAAGTGGAAGCACACATTGTGAATGAGGTTTTTCTCACATTACAGAGTTAAAGCCCTGTCCGATACACAAATTACAGGCAGGAGGGTCAAGTCCCTGATGCCAGAACGTTATGCTGATGTTGAAAATAGGTGCGATATTTAAAGTACACAAATGAGATAGGAACTTTAAATTAAGAAGTATTAAAAAGTGCATTCGGTCTATTCTATATATCCTTTACTATCCATATATTTGTTATACAGAGCATTTTCCAGTACGAGGTACTTTCATATAGTGGGGTTTGTCTGTGTGTGCTGTATTGGCACAGCAGTTGACTAGAAGGTCAAGGGTTCAAGTCCCATCTCTGGTAAGCTGCCACTGTTTCACTGTTTTTGAGCAAAGATCATTGAGCAATTTCCTTTAAACATCATTACTTGGATTGTACATTGTAAGGTTGTATAATTTGCAAGTTGCTCTGGATTAGGACATCTGCCAAGTGCTGTAAATATAAATGTTGGTAATAGCAATTCCACTGCAATGAATAGGTGCAATAGGTACTGAGAATGATGCAAAAACACAACAATATTGTGACATGATTTTGACATTACTGACTAAAAATGTCCTTCTTCAGAATCCATGTACACTCACCGGCCATTTTATAAGATACACCTTGTTTGTACTGGATTGGACCCCATTTGGTCTTCTTCGTGGCATAAATTCAACAAGGTGCTAGAACCATTCCTCAGAGATTTTGGTCCATAGTGACATGATAGCATCATGTAGTTGCTGCAGATTTGTCTACTGCACATCCATGATGTTAAGCTCCAATTCCACCACATCTCAAAGGTGCTTGATTGGATTGAGATCTGGTGACTGCGGAGGCCATTTGAGTACATTGTCATGTTAAAAAAACAGTTTGAGGTCATTTGAGCTTTGTAACATGGTCAGCAATAATTCTCAGATGGGCTGTGGCATTTAAACAATGCTCAATTGGTACTAAGGGGCTCAAAGTGTGCCAAGAAAATATCCCCCATACCATTACACCACCAGCAGCCTCAACCATTGATACAAGGCAGGATGGATCCATGCTTTTATGTTTTTTATGCCAGATTCTGACCCTATCAGCCAACTGTTGCAGCAGAAATCGAGACTCATCAATGTTTTGCTAATCTTCTGATGTCCAATTTTTATTGAGCAAATGTGCAAATGTTTCAGTTGCCTGTTCTTTACTGACAGGACTGCCTCGCAGTGTGGTCTTCTCTTGCTGTGGCCCATCTGCTTCAAGGTTCAATGTTTCAACCTTTCTGTCAGGTCAAACCAGTCTGGATGGTGGCATAAACAAAGCATTTTTGCCTAGAGAACTGCCGCTCACTGGATAGTTTCTCTTTTTGGACCATCCTCTGTAAACCCTAGAGATGACTGTGTGTAAATCCCAGTAAATCAGCAGTATCTGAAATGCTCAGACCAGACTGTCTAGCAAAAACAACCATACTGCTTTCAAAGTCACTTAAATCAGCTTTCTTCTCCATTCTGATGCTCAGTTTGAACTTCGTCTACATATCTAAATGTGTTGGGTTTCTGCCGTGTGACTGGCTGATTAGTTATTTGTGTTAACGAGCAGCTGAACGGGTATACCTAATGAAGTGGCTGGTGAGTGTATATTAGGATGTTTATCTCGTTGATCCTAATCGATCAAAGGAATACCGAGACAGCCAAGTGACCGACTAATCCTCTCAAAGTAAAGACTTAAGCCATAAGCAATGGTGGGAAGCTACCATCTTCCTCTTGCGCTATATTTGTGACCTTTTGCATTCTTCCGCAGTGTGCTGTTGTGAGCCATTACTTTCTCCTGGGAGGCTAATATTAAGCATTGTCTGAAAGGAATCTGGCTGCTAATTGTACATTCTCAGGACATTCCCCAAAGCTCATAAGCAATCAGAGGAGCTGCTGGTAGATGACAGCTGTACAGCAGGGCTGCGGGGAACACCAGAGCTCTGCAGCTTCTCATGCTAATATCCCATGTCAACACAGTGATTTAAATCCTGTGCTTAATTAAGGACAAACTGCAGCAAGCATTTCCAAAAAGCAGGACCTCTGGAGATGTTCCAAATGAGCTTTAAAATGCATCCATTGCACGGGGACTTGCAGCATGAAACTGTAAGCACTTTACACAAGCTTTTCCACTCGGTGATTTCTTTCCGCTGTAGTGAGTGGAGTAATTTGAGTTGTGTACTCCTAAAGTCCACTACAGAAGGCTGATTACTGTTTTTTTTAAATCCAGGGTTGGCCGATAGAGTAATGACTACAGATTCAGGGAAATTATTATTATCAGTAGTAGTAGTAGTAGTAGTAGACTCATTGACAATAAAGTAAACATCCAGAGAGAAATGTCTGATTGCTGCTAAACTTGGCATGCAGTTACGCAACCACTGCACTACAACACGAGCCTCTGAGAGCCTTTTTATGGACAACGGTGGAAGTACTTGTACGCCCTCATGTGCCAAGACCCAGTGTCTAATTAGACCACACCTGTAATCATTTACATATCTGCCTACGACGTAACTGCATGCCGAGTTTTGCACCAATCTGACATTTTCTATGTGGGTACTTTATTTTCTTGTCAGTGACTGTACTACTAATGCTACTACTAATAATAATTTCTATCTCGGTGCTTTATTTTTTGTTCAATGAGTGTATATTGTTATTAACCCTCCTAATAATAAGCATTTTTTATTGGGGGGCATCAAGGCAAATGAATTCCATTACACAGTAAAAAATTAATACACATAATGCATGTCACTTGGAATACAGTATAATAATAATTCCACTGTAAAGGCGATTTGTCAAAGAGAAGTTGAAAGTACATTCCAGTGGAGTTTGGAAGCATGTACATGTACAGTGGGGCAAAAAAGTATTTCGTCAGCCACTGATTGTGCATGTTCTCCTATTTAGAAAGATGAGAGAGGTCTGTAATTTTCATCATATGTACACTTCAACTATGAGAGACAAAATGAGAAAAAAAAATCCAGGAAATCACATTGTAGGATTTTTAAAGATTTTAATTGTAAATTATGGTGGAAAATAAGTATTTGGTCAATAAGAAAAGTTCAAACTCAATACTTTGTAAAATAACCTTTGTTGGCAATGACAGAGGTCAAACGTTTCCTGTAAGTCTTCAGCAGGTTGGCACACACTGTAGCTGGTATTTTGGCCCATTCCTCCATGCAGATCTCCTCTAGAGCAGTGATGTTTTGGGGCAACACGGACTTTCAACTCCCTTGACAAATTTTCTATGGGGCTGAGGTCTGGAGACTGGCTAGGCCACTCCAGGACCTTGAAATGCTTTTTATGGAGCCACTCCTTCGTTGCCCGAGCGGTGTGTTTGGGATCACTGTCATGCTGGAAGACCCAGCCACGTTCCATCTTTAATGCTCTCACTGATGGAAGGAGGTTTTGGCTTAAAATCTCACAATACATGGCCCCGTTCATTCGTCCCTTACTACGGATCAGTCGTCCTGTCCGCTTTTCAGGAAAATAGACCCAAAGCATGATGTAATTATTGGGATGCAACTAAACATTCTTCTTTCTCCAAACATGATGAGTTGAGTTTTTACCAAAAAGTTCAATTTTGGTTTAATCTGAACACATGATATTCTCCCAATCCTCTTCTGGATCATCCATATGCTCTCTGGCAAACTTCAGACGGACCTGGACATGTACTGGCTTAAGCAGGGGGACACGCCTGGCACTGCAGGATCTGAGTCCCTCTCTGCGTAGTGTGTTACTGATGGTAGCCTTTGTTACTTTGGTCCCAGCTGTCTGCAGGTCATTCATCAGGTCCCTCCGAGTAGTTCTAGGATTTTTGCTCACCGTTCTCATGATCATTTTGACCCCACGGGATTAGATTTTGCGTGGGGTCCTAGATCGAGGGAGATTATCAATGGTCTTGTATGTCTTCCATTTTCTTACAATTGCTCCCGCAGTTGATTTATTCACACCAACCTGCTTGCCTATTGTAGATTCACTCTTCCCAGCCTGGTGCAGGTCTACAAATTTCTTCCTGGTGTTCTTCGACAGCTCTTTGGTCTTGGCCATAGTTGAGTTTGGAGTCTGACTGTTTGAGGCTGTGGACAGGTGTCTTTTATATGGATAATGAGGTCAAACAGGTTCCATTAATACAGGTAACAAGTGGAGGACAGAAGAGCTTCTTAAAGAAGTTACAGGTCTGTGAGAGCCAGAAATCTTGCTTGTTTGTGGGTGACCATGATTCACAATTAAATTCTTTAAAAATCCTACAATGAGATTTATTTTGTTTTCTCATTTTGTCTCTCATAGTTGAAGTGTACCTATGATGAAAATTACAGACCTCTCATCTTTCTAAGTAGGAGAACTTACAAAGTGGCTGACTAAATACTTTTTTGCCCCACTATATGTCAGATTGGGGGGGCTCGAAACTATGCTCATGTACACAAAGGGGCACTGCAGAAAAAGTTTGGGAACCACTGTAGTAGTGTGTGAACCGCACAATTTTTATTGGGTTGATCTCAATTAATCAGGTTTTTTTTCTTTTGTTTTGTGTTTTTGCTTGCTACTATTTGAATCTGAAGAAATACTTTTTCCCTGTTACCACACAGCCATTCAGGGGTACAATATACGAATATACGCTTCAGCAGAAAACATTTATTACTCTTTATTAATTTAAGAACATTATTTCATCATATCTTGTTTGCTGCATCACAGTGTTCAATGTTTCATTGTGACTTCTCTGTTGAAAGGCTGCAAAAACAACAGCGATCACCAGAACGATATCATTTTAATACTAAATATTCACTTTACGAGGTACTTTAAGAAACACCACTCACACTTGGCAATTAAACCATAATTACTGGTTATTAAAAAAATAATAAAATGACAGCCAGAAGTTCATTTAAAGGTAATAATGATAGTTTAATTGACTAAATTAAATAGCCATTCATTAATTCAGGTAAAAATCATCCTGTGCTCAAGATCAAATGTGCTTTAACCATAGTATGTTTGTAATCTTTCAGTAAATAATCCTGGTGGATTAAAACCCTGCTGATTAAAGTTACTCATGGTTTAGAACAACTGTGTCCACACACTTTTTTTTTTTTTTTTTTTGCCAAAGCAATAGCATGGCAGTAGGTAAGGAAGGCTCATGAAAAGGCACTCTTGAAGGGTATGTTGTTGCTGAAAAGCCATCACTGGATTAGTATTTGTAGGTCTCCTGAACAATAATTTCAGCAGTCTTTGATTTGACACAAATCTGACATGCTGACCTTAAAGCACAAAATGATGGCTCTTGCTTTCACATGCTGCAAGGTGAGGTGACATGTTTTGTTAGTGGGTTTTCTACGACTGTCCAACTCCAACAGCCATGATAATAAAAACTTGAAATCGTTTTGAAAGAGCAGTTGAGGAAATAAAAGGAAATTGTGTTAGAAGCTGTCACTTTTAATAGAGCGAACCCATACAACAAACAGCAACACGACACAATCTTAAGTACTTCCTGTTCCACCAAGGCTAGCCTAAAAATTTCTTGTCTTCTCTGCAGCGTCAGGGTAATGAGTATAGGCTTCATATGTAGTGACATGTCTTTGCTTTTGGGGTATGCCAAAGTTTTAAAGCCTGTTCCACCAGTTTGTTTTCCTCCCTTTTGCTAGGCAAATCTTCACTTCTTGGTGTCATATGCAGTTCATATAGAGTAGGCTATGGATCTGTCTGAAAACCTACAGCGGTGCTTGAAAGTTTGTGAACCCTTTAGAATTTTCTATATTTCTGCATAAATATGACCTAAAATATCATTTCACACAAGTCCTAAAAGTAGATAAAGAGAACCCAGTTAAACAAATGAGACAAAAATATTATACTTGGT